>JAOWBG010037758.1:0-12186 GCA_028566255.1 Geranium maculatum
AATACATACATTTTGCACGAAAAAACAAAATTCACGACACCTTTTTGCCATTAGCGAAGTACACAACACCTTCTTGCAAAAGTGTCATAGTATAGAGCACATTTTTTTTCCATTTTCCATTTTCCATATAAGAAATAAGTATCTGCTTATAATTTTTTTATTGTATTGCTGTAGCATTGAGGAGCTTTTCTCATGTCATGTTGCCAGTCGTGCATGATAGAATTTTATGTAGATATATGCAGTTATCTACCTTTTTTTTCTAAGGATAGAATCAGAGACATCACACCTATGGTCGGAAATCATGCTAACGGTGGATCTCACGATATAGATAGCCTAGGTTTTGGCTTTTTGAATGGTCAACCTCATAGAACCACAGTATTATTAGCATGTAATTTACCTGTGTACTGCCCCAATATTCTTCTTATCCAATTAAACACAGTAAATTTACCTTTAAGTTGTCTTTGCTTCTTTTTATTTTATTTTTCTCTTATGTCTGTTGAACACTTCTTCTCTGAATGCAGGTCCAGCACACATTTTCTCCTTATAATCAATATATAGATGAAAAGCCTCTAGAACCTACAGAGAATTTAATGAGGCATATGCATAATAATGATCATATGTCAAGACAGATGCACAACAATGATCTGCCGAACACAAAAACTTTGATGCTTAATGGCAGGGGAAACCAGTTATACAATAACAATAATCCACAGGATATGTCATTCAAAACAGATAGGTTTACATCTTTATTTTATTTCTCCCTGAAACTGTTTTTTTTTGTAATTTACCATACTCCATTAGTCTATTTATTTCTGACATTTCTAATCAATCTTTATGGTCATGCATATCTTAACATGCATTAAAATTCTTGACTCTTATATGGTTCATCTAAAGTGATTCTTGACGATATTCTCAACCTTAACACTAACTATTCCTATATGGACAGACTTTATTTACGATGTGAATGTATGTAATATGTTGCTACAAGTGCTAAACATCTGTAGAAGGATAGGGTTTGGAATCGTCAATCAATCTCCTTTTTAATGGATGTTCAAGTCATGTGTAGGTGCTGATAAAAAAGGAGTCGTGTAGGTTTTATGCACTAAATCACCTAAGCTATCTAACCTCTCAGTTTTCAAATGCCTGAATAAAATCATTCTAAACATGACGAACAGGGGAGAATGGTGCTCATTGCATATTGTTTGTTGCCATGGATGTAACCATTATGTGGAAACAACATATTTATCTAGTCCCTTAACCTTTTTCTGTCTATTTCTTTCACCTCCATCCTACATTTGCAAGATGGAAAATTTATCAGCGCAAAATGGAGAGTTTATAGGTTTTAACATGTCATGAAACTTCGCCAACTCAACAAAATTAGTTTTTCCCCATTCAGTTCACTGGAACCATTTGAAAATTGACTTTCTACGTGCCTGACAATATTCTTACCCGGAGTTCACTGCCTATTTTCCTTGCAGTTCATTTGAGGTAGGTGTTGAGAAAGTGACAGCTGGAAAAATGACCAATTCCTTGTTTAATCCTCCAACCACTCATGATGATACTGCTTCTTCTGTCTCTGAAGGTGAGACATATACATCTATAATGTAATTTAACGACCTTGACGACACGACATCTGATATGCTCATTGCAATTTGCAATTTAGATGGCCCTGGCATAGAGAATTTTCAAATTAGTGGTGATGCTATGCCTGGAGAGAAGCTTCTTGGATGTGGATATCCAGTACGTGGTACTTCTCTCTGTATATTTCAGGTAAAATTCCTTGATTTTCACTCTTACTTTACTTTACAATTATGAAGCAGTTTCACTTGCATCATGCTTCATTTTATTTGCATGTTAAATACATTTGTTTCTGCATCAGTGGGTTCGTCACCTTGAAGATGGCACTAGGCAGTACATTGAAGGTAACTATTGAGATGAATTTAGTTTAGAGTAGTTTTCTTGTCAGTTTAGAGGTATTTTGTGCTGATCTTTTTTCTCTTGGGGATTCCTTTTCTCAGGGGCCACAAATCCAGAATACGTAGTCACAGCGGATGATGTTGATAAGTTGATTGCTGTTGAGTGCATACCAATGGATGATCAAGGGCGTCAGGTTGTCTATGAACTTTATACATACATATATAACCTATATGCTTGCATAAGTACATATGTTGGGCAGCATAAAGATAGAAATTGACTCATACTTAGTTCACTGTTGAAAATAACATACCACTAAAGGAATTGAATGTATATTGGTTGGAGTTATTGGGATTTTGAGATGCTCTTTACTAATACCAATAGAACGTGTAGTATGAGCTGGCTAATTCAGTTATTATGCTGGTATGTAACTTGAGGTCATGGAAACTTGTGAGAATCATTTGAAGAGGAGTATGACCATTTTTATCTATATCTAACAACTATGATGGTCACATTATACCATCATCTATTGAAATTATTGTTTATCAAGAATGATATTAGTATTGGATTTGTAATGTCTCGTGCCTATTTTACCTGATTTGAACTCAATGACATTGCCAAGAACTATGTAACGTTGAATAGTCTGTGGGCTTGAACATGATTCAGTAAAGTCTGCTGTGTAGGGTCACCATATGTTGTTTAAATCCTTAAAGCTACATGATGATGCTTCTATTACGAGCTATGTTTGTGGCGTTAAAGTTAAACCTACTTCATTTGGAGGTGGCATATGTTAGTATAAACTAATACGTAGGCTTTCAATCATGGCTTAAGCTTTTATTTGACTTGAATTAAAAGAATGTTGTAGTATATAGATAAGAGAAGAAGGTGAGTCCGTGTGAGAATCCATGCTCAAGGCAATCACGAGCTTGCACATGAGGGACAGTTAGATTATATAATAATAAGTGTGTCTTCAAATATCAACTTAGGCTTTTAATTGAGTCAGTTCTCAACAGCGCAAACATTTCTCTTTCTTAGTTCTTTATTGTAGAAACAAAATACTGCTCTAGCTCCCCTTGCTGGAAGGGCTTCTGTATGATATTATCCTTTCAGTGCTGCAATATGTAACTGCGGGGAAGGTATTGGGCCTAAATAGTTATATGGTGAAACTATTTAATACACTAGTCTTTTGGTGTATGATGTGGAAATACCATGCACCAAGCTTGCACGGGTCTGGTTACGTATGGATACAATCATGACCAAAGACTCATATTATTATTGAGAAGTTCCAATTTGCTTGCTCTGTGTGTTTGCATTGTAGACAGTGTCATATATATGAAACTTTTAAAACCAATTTTTATGTGATTATGTCCAAAGGTCATAAGTTATCCAAATTTAGATTGACACTTGTAGTTTTTGGTGTATTTATTTATTTATTTATTTTTCTTACATGATGACAAGTTCATTCAAATCAAAATTATTGGAACATTTATACTTGTAATGCATGCGATATTTTTTCTTCCTAATTCTGTGTTGATTTACTTTTATCAGGGAGAGCTTGTGAGGCTTTTTGCTAATGATCAAAACAAAATAAAATGTGGTAAGTGTATTTGCTTCTAGTTGTAGTAAATAACTGACCATTTTATCAAACTAGGTTACCTGGTTTAAAGTATTAACAGAGAACTGTGGTTTTTTTTGCACTACACTTCAACCCTCTTTTATACATTTTGACATGTAAATTGAATGCTAAATCTTTATGTTCTACTCTCACGAAGAATATAGCATTTAACTGGTTAATTAGCTAGTGTTAATTTGTAGACGGTTACTTGTATTCGCAGGATTAAAACATCATAATATGGACCATACATGTTCCTCAATTAGTGCACGACAAGCCTTGTAGCCCATGCTTTAATGGAAAATGCTTTAAAGAAAAATGGACTGAATGCAATTCAAGGGATTTCATTACCGCTTTTGGGTCTTGGGTCTTCAGTGATTAAAGAGATGATGTTTTGCTAGTTATGTTTCACTTGTCCAATTAGTGTTGCTTTTTCTTTGAAGTGGTTGTCATTAAAAGACATTTGCTCCTGTCATGTATCATTGATTCATGTGCAGAGGTTTAGTGTTATATGGTATAGCAAGTACACTATTCTTATACCATTTACTCTTCTGTTTAAAGGACAATTTTGTGGAACTCCAATATCTATTCTGTTATGGAACAAGCCTCTTGCTCATACCAGAGAAGCAGAACTTTGGTGGATTTTCATATGGAGATATTTAGTTTGTGTTTTTGCTTATAATGCTTCTCTTCATGCATGTATAGGATAGAAGTAGAACATCTTATTTATGGTGAATAAGTGGATAAGATATGTTTCAATAGGACCCCAACAGTATGCGGGTTGTCAATTGTAACATTTTCCCCTTATGTGGATTTAATTGACATAATCGCAAGTCTGGTTCACTTTCATTACAAGTGTTGATTTCCTTTATGCCTTGGATTGTACCCCTTATTTATTTACTTTGTGCACTTCGCTCATTTGCTACTTTGTAGACCAAAATATGCGGCAGGAGATTGACTCATATATTTCCAGAGGTCAAGCTACATTTAGTGTTCTATTGCTGGTAGGTTGCTTTTACTTTCAGTGTGTATGCTCTAAATGCTTATAATATGTACTCTTTGCTAAATGTTTATATGACAGCTGTTGAAACAACTTCATATACTAATTGGACTAACTATCCATCTAACAGCTTATGCTTTGGGGTTATAGTTAAGTTTAACATGGTATCGGGGCTGGTTTGTATTGAGTCAATGTGACCCCTTATGTATGTGCTCCCTGATAATTCTTGGTCCACATGCAAGGGTAGTTGTTTTTTCTAGCCTACGTGTGATGTGAGGAGAGTGTTGAAGTCTTGTTCTGCCATTTACATACCCATTTTTACAGAATGGTAAAGGTGCACACATCATCTCTAACTGTGATAGAAAATGCTAGTTTATAACTGATGCAACGGCTCCTTATGACGGCTATGGCGGTGGAGTGACGATGAATTCGGGAATTGAACTTGGAGACTTCTAGTTGGAAGTTGAACCCATAACTTGGGGACTTCAGGATTTAAACTTGTAACTTGGAGATGGAGACTGAGCTGGTGCACTATGGCTTCAACACGTCCTCTCACATTCTTGAGTGAAAGGGGCTTAAGATAGAGTAAAAAAGGGTAAACAAAGATCTGAACGTCTCGAGAAAACACTCAGACCATATCAAATGGAAGATTGAAAGCGAACTAGTCGAGTGAAATGGGGGTAGTGTAGCAAATCGGGGTATATCGATCAGCAAGGAACTTGAGAGGTACAGGAAAATTTTTGGAAATCGAGCGGAGGAGGGCGGCGGACCTCCACTCGCTGGAGGTGAGAAAAAGAACGGGTTAAAAATCATCAGATCTGGACTCGATCCAGCTTGATCGGCGCCGACGCGTGAAGGAGATGGTGGCGCATGGGCACTTTCTTGTGATGGTGGCAACAATTCCTGATGGCTGATAGATCAATGCCGTCTGAGTCTCCTGGAGTGGGAGGTGAGACAAAACGTGCTGATTTGGCATAGATCTGAATTGGGAGCAGTGGAAAATCGGAGTCGTTGGCGGGGGTGGAGGAGCCGGCAGCGGCGCAACGACTGTCAGAGAGTGAAGACGGCTCGGTACCGGGGGAGTTTTGATCTGGCGCGAAGGAGGCTTGGAGAATTGGGGTACTGTAGCACATCGGACATGCAAACCTACTCTAAAATATAAAAGGGGAAATCTATAATCTTGAAAAGGGGAAAACGAAATAATAATGCCTCGCCAAGGGAAATCGAAATTAGAAATGCCTTGACCACCCTAGGATCGAACCTAACCCTGTAATACCATGTAAAAACATATAGAAAACATTATGTATTATTAATGAATGCTTGATATTAAATTATAATAGGAGGTTCCCTTATATACTTAATAATAGGAAACAAACTAAATAAGGAAACATAATACTAATGAGTAACAAAGCAAACCATAATACTCAGACCCCAATATTACTTAACTATTGTAAAAGGCCCAAATCCAGAAATTCAAAACAAATCATAGTTTCCATAGAAGCAACAAGTCATTATGATATCAACTTTATGACTTTGAACCCCCATGTGAGACACTTTTATCACTTATTTTTCCATCTTGCAGATGGGTTCTTCTGATAACTGGGAACCGACAACTCTAAGCTTGAAAAGGTCGGGCTACCAAATTAGGATCAATGAACCAGAAGCTGTGGTAGTGGAAGAGAAGTTTTCAAAGGAGTTATCAGTACGTTCTTTTAATTGAAGATTCTGTTGTTGAAATGCATTAATTGTGTGATAATCCTTGTAGATTGATTTGTTGAAACTATTGGAGGGAATTTTGCAAATTACTGTTGATAAATTTCTTACTGTGATTTTGTAAGACTAGGGAATATTTGAAATGTTCTAAGAAGCTCCATAATTTTCATATTAGACATATTTGTGTAATATTATCAATCTTATTTTGTGTTGCAGATAAAAATTCCTTCTGGGTTCTCAACACAATTTGTTTTAACATCTTATGATGGATCTTCTCACCCTTTTAGCACATACGATGTCCGGTAATACCCTAACTTTAACTTGTACTCAACGCTGAATTGATATAGATTGTTATTAGTCTAGCTATTAGATAATTACAGCAACATTTTCAATTTTAAATTGTTAGTTAGGCTTCATCTTTAGTTGAGATTTTTATTTGTATTTATTATCAGATTTGGGTACTTTGAATTTCATAGTTATTTGGATTAGGTTTGTTAAAATTAATCATGTGGATTAGTTTGGAGTCGCATGCTATATATACGTGAGAGACAATCAATAAAGGTTATCAAATATAATTATCAAAAAGGTGACTATTTTGAGATCAGTGTTCTCTCTAAATGAACCTAGAGATATTGTATTCTCTCTAATGAATGCTAAATTGAGATCAGAGCTCTCTCGTTAATTGAGCTCCCTATCTATCCAAATCCAAGCCATAACTCGATCCTCAAGCCTGGGACCGTATCATAGATGTTTGAGCCTTTCGTTTACTAGTTAACTTTGATATTTGTGATATGTATTTTGTCAAAATAACGATCTTTAAATTTAGAATGCCTGGTACTAGCTTTATTTGTGAATTTTTATTCATTTTGAAACCTCAAGTTTATGCAAAAGATAGATTGGCTGTGAGCATTTGCATCTGTAAGTTAGCTGAGAGACAGTTCAATTTCCAGGTGTTCCACTTAGCTTTTATGCTATATTGATAGTCATAGCATATGTTCAGTAGTTGGATCAGTTCTTTGCTTTCCCTCTCCAAAGAGGAACTTAGAGAATGAAAGAACGGAATCAATTAGTTTCTTTAACTGATAAATGCTCATACCCACTACCCGATTATAAATCGTAAAAGATAACAGCGTTTAATATTAGGCTCTGTTTGGATTTGTTTTCTCATTCATGACGTTTTTATTAAAATTAGACAGATAAATAAAATTTTGTAACTTTATCCCTATCACTGATTTGGGTGATTTTTTTAGCCGACTTCATATTGTTTGAGAGAAATGCAACTGTGATTTCAAATTTCGTTAAAAAATGAGGAAGGGAACGAGAATGTGAATTAGATAATTTTAATCCAAACATCTTTTGGCAATGCCATTTCCATTCTCAAGCAAAAAAATACTTATACATAGGGAAAGTTTCACTTGGAGTAATAATGTGCTTCAGTGGACTGGGGTGCATAGTCATGTTCTTGTAACCTTCTCGGTTCCTGTTTCATGCAGTAATAGTAGATCATAGAATTGGGAAAACATATCTTTGAGATGATTTTATTTATAAGGTATTCAATACGCTCATTTAAAAAAGGTGTTTGATTGAAATAAGATGCTCTATTTGTGATTAAAGTGAATCGTGCTCTGTTTGAACCATGCTCTTTTAAACATCATTGATTGCACAATTATTATCTCCATTAATATTTTGCATTTCATAGTCTGGGCATATGTTTGTTGATAAATATGATTCATCATTGTACATTGTAAATTCACCCCATTCTATGTTTATATATTGAATATAGTTGTACAATTTATACATGAAAACCTTTGATGTATAAAATATGATGGGCATTTAAAATCATGGATACAGAGACAAAATCCATTCTGTTATGAACCATCTTCTTCACAGTTATCTTGAGTTTGGGCAACGAAAATAGTTTTTAACTGCAGAAAGTTGTAAATTTTTTTATTGCTGCTAGCTGTCTAATATGATGCTATTGACTTTTGTAGCGTCCGTGATACACTAGTGTTAACCATGAGATTATTCCAAAGCAAGGTATTCTTTCTTGTCAAAAGAGGTTGTATTATTTAGCTGATAGATCAGATCAACTTTTATACTTTCATTGGAACATGAGAATATATAGCTTTGAGATAAAAACCCTTTGGTGATTTTCTAACATTGGTACCAGCATCTGAATACTTGTTTTTGTGCCTTATATCTTGCCAGCTTGCCTTGTAATCATTGTCAGGATATGAATACTAGCATTCTCATACATGTAGGAGGAAAAGGATTTTGATGTTTCCTCTTAAACTTTTGTCTTCTCAACATAGGTTCTGATATGGCCCGTTTGTGCCTCATTATTTATTGATTTAACCACCCATTTAAGTGTGTTTATGTCCACATTTGATCATATTTGAGCTACATTGACCAGAGATCTACCGTAGTCGAGTTTTATGTGTGCAGGTGTGAAGTTGGAGCAATTCGAGTAAAAAACGAGGTAACTTGTGATCCAAGCAAGTCAAGGAGCTGAGGAGCTAAGGACTGCAACGATCGTGGCACTCACCGCCACGATCGTGGCAGTCTCAAATCAAGAAACAGCAACTGGCGTCCCGGAGGTGCAACGATCGTCGCATATCGTCGCTGCAAAGGCAAAAACGGAGCGTCCCGCACCTGCGCCGATCGTGGCGCATAGTCGCAGAAGAAAAATAGGGGCGCCACGATCGTGGCACCCAGCGCGCCGATCGTGGCACCTCGTGACTGCTCAGCTCCAAAACGGCAGAAACGGCAGCAGCTAGTGGGGTCTTCAATCCTCATCAATTGCAGCTCCTCCAGCTCCCATTCAACAACTATAAATGGACCCCTCAGCCAAGCATCAAGGAATCATCCAATTCTAGCTCAATTCCACCTCAAGATACACACCAACTTGCTCATTTTGTGCTCAAGTCAACAAGCTCTTTGGAAGCCAAGTCTATTGGAGAAGGGAAGCGAAGGACCGATCACCAGCGACAACATCTTCATGCCCTCTACGGGCTCGAGTTTGAATTCTCTACCCCTTTCTTATACAATGTGTGTTGAAGTTCTCAATTGTGTTTGTATTAGCACCATGGTTGTAGGCTAACCCCCTTCAACCATGGGTGCTAAATCAATTTGAAATGAAATAAAATGCAAGGTTGTTTGTTGTTCATTTAAAAGTTGTGTGTGTGATTTTACTTTGGTTTGTGCTTGATGTAAGTTCACGGTATTACAAGTGAGAGCTTGAATATCATGAATCTACATCTTGAGGCTTGAACGTGAGTTGAAATATTTGCTTGTGAGAGCTTGCAAATATTGCTTCGCATATTCAAGTAAATAGTTATCTAACTCATCCGAGAGGAATGTTAGACAACGGAAATAAGTAGAATCGAAGGTTTGAAGCAAAACTTCAACCTTGAGTTCGAAAATGGTCTTGTTCATTGCTTCTTGATGTTGATTATGATTTCCCGAGAGGGTGCTTGAGCATTAAGATAGGCTTGCTCCGAGAGGACAAGTAAATAGGACTTGGAACTCATACATATGCTTTTATGTGATTAACTAACGTCTTGGATGGATATTTCTTTTCAACGGTTTAGCGCCCATGGTGATTACTTCATTGCTCAATTTTAATAAATTTATTTGTGTTATTGTGACTTGAAATTATTGAGAACCCGAACTTAGTGAACTAAGAGTTTTGTGTTTGAATTGAACCCGAACAATCTCAAAAAATATTGTGGTATTTACTTTTCTTTTTACAACACGCCAAATCTAGCTTTCTCATAGGAATACCCACATGTTAGTCCTCGAGAGATCGACCTGGTAAAATCGGAAAACTATATACTTGAACGATTACATAAGCGTGCAAAACCCGCTTATCACATCTCAAAAGCTGACGTGAAGGCTCCCAGGGAGGCCCCCCTGTTGCAGATAGCCTAACACATACGTGAGCCTTGGTCCGGCGCAAAATGGATTTAAGATACAAAAGGTACTTCCATTTCTTTCTCTTCAATCTAATTTTTACAACCATTTTCTAAAAGTAAGATGATCTTAATTCAATTGTTTCTTTTCTCCTCACTTCTTTCTCAGACACCAATTATTACATGGGTAATATAAAACAGTTATGATCAAACATATACCATATACAAACTTCTTACCATTACCAAAGAACAACGACTTCTATTTATTTCCTTTACATGTATATTATTTTTCAGTTTCTACCATATCCTTACATGAATTGAACGATCTATTGATTCATTATTTACCAGAAGCCTAAGTTTGGCCATTGAAAAAAATAAACTCTAATCAATCAACTCCTAATTCTAACGTGTTTTCCCTAGAGACCGAACTAAAATGTGGAAAAAGAACTTAGTTTTAAAGATCATCACCTATGAAAACCATCTCTTGCCATTCTCAGAGGCCTTGAGCTTCATCACAAGTTCCTCGCGTTCAGCTTCTACCTCTGCGTATTGAAGGCTCATGTGTAAGTAGCGCTCACGAATCTCTTTCAACTCTGCCTCTAGCAATGATTTCGTGCGTTCAAATCTTTCTTTTGGTACTAATTCACCTTCTGTGTGACTGCTTAGATCTTCTGACACTAACCTGCAAGAAAAGTTGAAGTGGGAATTTAAATATTGACCTGAGAAGCATTTCTGTATTAAAATACCATCTGAACTGTTATAAACATAGTAGCAGCAAGAGTTACGTGTTTGCTTGTACACTTTAGAGATCCACGAAACAAAAAATATGTCGACATGTTTTGTATTTCTTAGAAGCAGCACAAATGGTGTGTATAGAGTTATAAACATAGTAGCAGTGTAGTGTGGGCTAGTCAACATATTATGACACATTGGGAAGCCTTATATATATGTTATGCTTATGCTTACCTATGAAGTTGAGCTTTGTACGTGTTAGTTGCTTCAATAGCCTTGGAAAGTTCAATCTCAAGAAACTGGATCTTTGTAAGCGAATCAGCATCGCCGGTTTGAGTATGTTGATGGACGTGAATACTAGATCCATTACCACCCTGAAGAGGATTTCAGATGAAAGAGAACCATAAGCCTCATAGTAGGAGGATAGGTTATTGACACAAGGGCGATTTTTAACAAATAAGATATCATAAAGACAAAATCAAACAAATATAAGGATATCAAATGGAATAAACTATATGATCTCTAAGTTGCAAACCTCTTTATGGTGTTGGATATTGTGAGATTTTTGTCGATCTTTCACAAGTTCTTGTAATTGATCACTTTTCAGAGACAACTTCCTCCAACTGACATAGTGGTGATTGGGGCTCTTCATCGTCTCACTCTATAAATTCAAAACAAGAATAAAATGGAAATGCAATTTTTTTAAGTCAATAGTCAATGAACATACGGACATAAATTAAACGCGCAAATGAAGCAGTGTCACTAACCCTTGGCAGCCTCAAATCCTCCCGGACTGGACTGACTTTGGCATTGGTTTTACTCGTATTGTGAACTTTTACACTGCTGCGTTCCCTTTCATTATGTTTTTCTTCTTTCATCAGCTTGAGTTCTTCTTCAAGGGTGTGACTTTTTTTCATGTAATCATCTTTGTCCTTTTCAAGTTGTTGTATCTTCTTCTGACATTGATTATTAGCTCTGCTGATCCGGTTAAGATCACTCTCCACATGCATAAGCTTTTCTTTGCAATCCTCAAATGCTGACACAGCTGTTTGCAAGGAAGAAATTTTCTCTTTAAATGATTGGTTTTCTGCCTTCACCTCTTCACATTCTCCCGATGACAGATGTGATGAAGCTTCAAGCTTCTCTTTCTCAAACTTGGTGATAATGAGCTCATTCTGAAGGGTAAATACTTCATCCTGAAGTAAAGTAATTTTCTGCAGCTGAAGATTTAATTGGGAAGTCTCTTCCAGAAGTTGTTGACGTTCATGTTCAGAAACACTAAGCTTAGAATCAAGATTGTTCAC
>JAOWBG010038869.1:0-12168 GCA_028566255.1 Geranium maculatum
TAATTATACAATTTCGGAATTATGTAAGGATGGTATTTTTGTCATTTTCATAAAAAATGGTTGACTTTTAACTCAAACTAACGCCGTCAGACCTAAGTGAAAACGTTAGTAAACACGAGAGAGGTAAGTGGCGATTTTAAGACTCAAGGGAGTTAAGTGAAATTTCGCTAAAACTCGAGGGAGCTACTTTCAATAACATTTAGATTAATCAACCAAACAGGTTATATTTCATAACAATTCAACAACAAAAAAAGAGCATAACACCATGCTTATCACATTAATTACACACCAATGTATTATTTTAAAGTCCATAGTGACTCTTGATTATAATTAATTAATATTCACTTAAATCAGCCAAACATGGTTCCCAATAATTAAAATACACCTAAAATACATTTCAGACTTGGTGCGGCTGCTCACAAAAAAATGGGCTTGGTTCCACAGAACACTCGCTGCAGGCCAAAATTGCTAATTTCTTTGGCTAAGATGAGCATCAACAATAGCTCAAATTTGCTATGTTACAAACCTTCTTCACTTTGGTCATCGATTTCAAACCCATTAAGCAATGACTGACAGTGAGAATACGAATCATGAGCAAGCGACTGCACCACACAAACAATCCGTGTTAGAACAAGTTATGCAGAAGGTTTCACGATGGACGAAACGAATAATGTGTAACATTATGGATTCTTGTAAATACCTGTTCCTGTGAACGAAAATACATGAAGGGTGTGTAGTGCAGGAAATTTGAGACCCTTGAAGTATATATATCAGCGTATCTGTAAGCAAGAGATAATACAATAAAAATATTCAGAAAGAACGTTCACAGTTACATCATCTGTGTCCTTGACGGGAGAAAGAAACGAAAAAAGGCTTGTCAAGGCAAAGAAACATACTTCTCAATTTGTCTGATCAAGTGGCTTTTATCCCAAAGACCCGCTCGGGAAAGATAGCCCCATCTATGCAAAAACCGTTAGCAGGTTAATATGTTTCTATATATTAACTCACCCGCTCTTAACATTTTGAGTTGATCAAGTAATTTACATCAAAACAATAGGCAAAGTGGTTTACTTTTAGCGGATAAAAACCCACTAACAAATATTTAGACTACTTGAGAAGTTGAAGATGCAGAAACGACCTCGAACTTGCATTACCTTTCATTGAAAAGCTCTCCATCGGCCTCTAACATAGGCGCTATGTTCTCGTCTAGTCTTTGCATGACTATTAGCAGCTTTTGCATGCTTTCTGTCAGTTCTTGATCATCCATGTTTGTGGCAGCAAGGGTCTGAAGGTACACAGAAAAATTCAAGGGACATGCAAAATTTAAGATAAAGATAATTTTGTGGTAATATAGAGAGCATACTTGAGCTGGACGGTCTTTAGTTCTCCTTTGCAAAGCAAGCCGGAGTTGGTTAAAGAGATCTCCTACAACCTCCTTTTGATTTATAAGCTCTATTAGCTTGCCTCTTTTCGTCTGACTACGAATCAAAGAAGTGTACTGCAGTTTCGAAGAGCCAACACAGAAATGTGGAATGGAACACAAAAGAATATAAACATGAAAGGAAAAATACATTTTTGTTCCGGAGTCAACATATTACAGCATCGAACATCAGAAAATGTTTTCATTAGCTCAACTGTCAGTTTTTATTTACTATTTATAGATGAAAGTTACAAGTGAATATCATATAGATATATTTCCACTCTGAAATGGAGTGACATAACACGTAAATTAGTAGCTAACTACACTAACCTCTTCTTCCAATTCTCGACAAATCAACGCAGTTCGCCATCGAAGGTGAACTTTGGACTGACTTACATCAGTGTAAATATGGTCCCCGACATACAATATCTCATCTCCGTGAATATCTAGGGAATTCTCAATCATCTGAGCACTTCCGCCCGAGTACAAACCACCTGGAAAAGAACATAATACTATGAAAACAAACTTTAAAAGTACGACCTTCCTAAACTACACAAGGCAATCGATTATCATGACATTTAAAATTTTAAAAATGCAACAAATAATAATGTACATTGACAGTGAAATTAACAATTTTTTGACCTCTTATAAGCATATGCCATTCAGCTATAGTCAACAATAACAGCAATTACCAGATAGATTGTTGATAACTTCTCTTTTACTATTAATAAGAACAGGAGAATCAGATACTTTTGTTCTGAATAAACTGTTACTTCTTAAGTTCCACAGGACAGGATTGCATTTCACACGGCAAACCTGCCAGGGTAGTGCTAACGATGTCCAAAATACAACTAAATAGTTTGATTTTGATCTAGCAGTGAGGTCCACGTAACGGACTGCTAAAATTGCAAGCCGGAACAAAATTTACACCATAACTTATAAATATGTCTATTCAAGGAAACTATCGCTTTTGATGAATCTTTGCAGTATTTACAATAAAATATTATCAGTCTCATAGTAGACAGATGCTGCAAATAACTGTAGCCTACCAGGGTACTTAATCTGTGCTCTCCGAGATATCTTAGTATTTTTTTACTCATTAACCGCCAAACATACATAGAACATAGTGATTAATAAGGAGAGCTAAAGCACCTGTAACAGCCTTGAAGCAAGGACGCATGAGACCCTCACCCGTCACCACTTCATACATGGGGTGAGATGTCTGAAAGAACTCTGGTTTCCTTGCCGAAACTATAACCTACACCAGAACCGTGATGCCACGAAAATGCAAATATAGCGTGATTTATTTTATTCCATACTTCCAATAGTCATTAGTGTCATCATACATTACAGTTTTCTTGTCGAGAATTGCTACACGAAGAATAAACCATGAATAAGCAAAAGAGGTCAACTCACAATATCAAAAAGGTCTCGCCATCCCATATCATTGGGAAGGAATCTGTTAAAGGAGTGCTGCATCATTTTGTTTGTGTAATGATAATCCGAGTTGGTAATAAGTAGAAGCTTTTTACCAGCCTGATTCAAGAAAGTTTATAAGTAAATGACAGCTGAGTAATTTCAAATCACATGAACATAACAAGTCATATGCAGTACCTCCTTTTGATCCAAAAGTGCCAAAGGTAATTCTGGATCAGGCTCCACAAACAATTCAGGTTTAGACATGATCTCACTCTGTCAATAGGTCAACAATAAATTCTTGTGCACGCAACAAAATGATAACCGCGGAAAAATAGATATATCCATGTATATATTACCTTAAGCTGACCTTCTACGTGTGCCCTGAAGAGGGCCTTCCCTACAGCCTGAAAGCCATGCCAAAACAGAGCTCAGTAGAAACAACAACAGGGTTGCAAATAGGTAATTTCATTTATGTAGATAACTTCTGCAGCATATTGCCTTGTAAAGCCCTCTGTAATCAAGAGGACAAACTTCTGTTGGTATAACTCCTTCATCCAACCTCTCGACCATCTGAATACAATAATATGCCAACAAAATAATGGTCAATACACTGTCGGCTAATCAAGGAAATGAATAAGGGATCACAACAAATGTTCCTTGTAAAGCAGCATTAATGTTGATACACAAATATGTTTTAGAATCTACAGGTTGTTGCAGATCAATACCATCGTATAATTTATGAAATGAAGATATATTGATTTAATTTTCCAATGAAACCACCACATTTCAAGATGTGCCATAATTGTCTATCAAACAGAAAAGACGACATGATGAGGTACTAGGTGGAGAAAGGGAGGATGTCTTGGCAAAAAGACTGTACACAAACTATAACTTCATCATGGACAAATAATAAGGGTAACATTTTGAAGCCTAGAGTATCACATGAAACTACCTGCATATAAGCCACAGCTTCTGAAACAGAGAAGAGTGTATTGAGGAACTCCCAGCGATTCTCCTTCCGCAGATCTACCAGCTCTCTCCCATACAACTCACTAGCATGCAAAGTTAGTCAAATTATTCAATTAGAGTAATTCATGTAAGTTGATAAATACATATTTAACCCTGTGGGAATTTTGGGTGTGGATGTACGGTTATGGCTGAACCACGCTATTTTATTCTCCCTTGATGTTCTTAATGAAATAATCAGATGCCATGGCATCAGCACACACCTTACTGCTCGTGTAGATAACATTCTTGTACCATGCATAGCCCTCTTTACATAACCAAATCGATCAGCCTTGACCAAATTTCCCTTTTCTTTGTCAATAACAAGCCCTCTAATAACCTGAATGAAGTCAGGGGTCAAAGCATGCTCAGAACCACATCCAGAAACACATACTATACTATGCCAATGGCACATCAAAATAACATAAGCAAACTTGGAAGAAAATATGTCACCAAGTCTGGATCAAAAGCAAGACCATCTACGGGGAAACCCATGTTGTTTAGGTTTTCCATACAGTAGTCATAAGCCCGTCCTTCCCAAGCCTGCAAGAGAAAAAAGTTCAACTTAGACATTAAAAATTGTCAAACTATATTCATCTTCCCATGTAACTAAATGAAAAGGGTACTTAATAGCTAATGATTAATGTGACCGACCAAATCCAAACCAAAAAAACTTGCAATCGACAACTAAACTCCTAAGCTAGTTGTTTACATGAAATCATATAGACCCCGATGTTCATAGCACAACAAAAAACAGAAGAACCACCATTAAACTTTGCTTTAAGTACTGGGACTAGCAGATGATAAGAAAAGCACGTCACCAGATATAGATCTACCCGGGATAGAAGCCACAGTCAGAATCAATGCATACAGGAACATTACAAGACTGTCGGTGTAAAAGAACAAAAGTTATAAATTTCGTTATCTTGATATAACAAAATGGGTTGTTATTTACCTTCACACTATAATGCACCAAGGTGTAGTCCATGTCATATCCAATTGCACTGATGGACCGAAGATTCAATGTACGACTACAGAATATACCACGAGGAGAATGTCTTGATGAAAAAGGGCTCTGCAGATGATCACATATTCATGAGATAGATTAAGCGGATGTAGTTAATGATAAACAAATTGACATGAAATTAAATTAAATGGGAATCATATTAGATGATAAACCACCACTCTGTTAAAATACACACCAAAATCTCAAACGCATTATATTGCTAAGGTAAGGCATATGCATTTTAAAGAGTTATATAAAAATTCTGTAAATTTATTTTGGCACACACGCGCACAAGGGTCAATGGGAATTGCTATTCTATCTCCCCCAATTTGATATGCACACGGACTGAATAGATTTGAGTGTCAAAAGCAAAGTTGAGAATATGTATGAGATAGCAGAAAGTTTGATGAGAAGAACAATGTCAAATGCATAGTTATTTGTCAGGTGAAGAGAAAATAATATAGAAGACCGCATAAAAAATGGCATGGAAAAAATGAAATACTCATACTTATCATAAAGCGAACCAATTACCATAAAATTTACCATGAAGGAACATGCTATTTACCAGGCCAAAGTATAAAAATTTGAAGAAGAACGATACGCAGACAAGGAGAAACTATAAAAAGTGAATTGGTACTGCACCTGGATACCCAAGTCTCTAAGTAAATCTTCGGCCCCTTTAGCTTCCATTCTGGCTACTTCCTCAATTGGACCTTCTAAGGCTGGTTGACCATTTCCTACATAAGAAAACCAAAAAGTACAATTTGTAACCGTAGTGAATCCCTCTCGGATGGCATGACCAAGTCATACTATTGTCAGAAGTAAAGAAGAAATCTGATAAGGTGACCACCAGGCTACATAATGTCACAGACTGGACTTAAAGTGGTCTCTGTGACAATAAGAAACCCGAAAGGTAGACAATTTGTAACCGCAGTGAACCACTGTCAGATGGCATGACCAAGTCATACCATTGTCACAAGTAATGAAGAAATCTGATAAGGTGATCACCAGGCTACATAAGAAAGCCAAAAAATAGACAATTTGTAACCGTAGTGAACCCCTGTCGGATGACATGACCTAGTCATACCATTGTCACAGGCAAAGAAGAAACTTGATAAGGTGACCACCAGGCCATGCTATCTCTTGAAACAAAATGTTGAGCATTTAAAAACAACATGAACTTCTACTGACTGTATCCAAAAGGTTGTGTTGTGAACTTGTGATCTGAACCAGTGAGAAGTTTTGAACAGAACTTGGGCCTTTTTATATTGCATGAAACTTGTTACAGGTGACTGAACAACCATTACGATAGAAGCATGTTAGAAAAGAAAGATTGTTAAGAGCCTTGCTCAGTCTTGCATATTCATGAAAATGTGAAAAAGGTATTATGATTCTCTTAAACTACCAAAAGCCGATATAGTGATCTAAGAACATCTACCAGCACATCGGAGGTAATCTCTGAGATGTCCTTCTAGATACTTTTTAGGCAGGGCCGCAGGAAAGATCTATCCTTTGCAAAATGTAGTTAATGACACCCCCATGAAATTATAGCAAATCGTAGATTATGAACAGTTTCTGAAATATAGATTTGCATGAAATAAGATTAACTTAATAGTAAAGACATACAGTATTATTTTTTGATCAGTGAAAGACATACAGTATCGAACTAGATATCTTTATGCCGGATCATTATTTTTAAGTCTTCAGTCGTCTTTCTACACAAAATAGATGGAGATGACTAGGACCAATAGATTTCATTTATAGGAAAGCGGTCTTTCCATCGAAACATCAGAACCATAGGGGTGAACTTGTGATATAGTGCCATAATTTACACTTCATGATTTTAAGGAAATATGATTACAGGGGATTTGTTGACAATATTGGTGCGATCAAACATGGAAACAATATAAAAGAAATGGTGATTAACAGAATGACTAAACTTCACCATTCCCCTCTGCCAGATTCAATTCTACAGAGTTCACTCTCTAATATGACCAAACACGATGAACTTCCGCATCTCCCCTCGTAAATAAATTATTCTTTGTTGCAAACATTAGCATGCTCACATGGAATTAATTCACACTTGATGATTTGAAGGAAATATGAATACAGGGCATTAGTTGGTAATATTATGTGCTTAAACATGGAGGTAATATAAAAAATATAACAATTTAGTAACAAGACATTGATTCAATAATCATCAGGTTAGAGGCTGAACTTCACCATTCCACTCTTCCAGTTTCAAAGTTACACATAGTTCGCTCTCATATGACCAATCACAATGAAATCAACCTCTCCACTGCTAAAGAAACTATTCTTTGCTGCCATCACTATGGTGCTTTTAGACATGTAAGGATTAAATTAAAAAATACAACACGTTGATTACCAGGACACTAGTGGAGCAATTATCAGATCAAAGACTGAACTTCACTCTTCAACTCCTTACAGTTCACTTCTCTCTGTACTTCAACCAAACACAACGAACTACAACCTCTCTCTACTCTTCCTAAGCAAAATATAAATGTAAATCGAATTTGACCTGTTAACTATTTCTAAAGGATATGAGACAGGAAAGCAAATGTGGCAACAATGGCAGAGAAAACTCAAATTTTAGTTTTTGAAACCTCATTCAAAACAATCATACTAACATTTACAGGACAATATCGTTATGGGGTTTCAAACAAGGCCTTATTTACCCACACTACTCATTTCTCTCAAAACAGCCAAGTTTCATACATCACTCTCATAAATATCAAACCAACAAGTCCCAAACCAGTCCCTAAATCAAGCAAGCAACAAAATGACACTGTCAGAGAAATTGGGAAAGTTACCAAAAGCCCGAAGATGCTCGGGTTTGACACTCAAATCCCCTTTGGTGCTCTCTCCCAGATAATCCACATCGCACTTGCTCGACAATATCACCGAGAAAACATCGTCTCCAACCTGCTCCTGCTGCTTCGCTTCCACCGAACAGCGACAACCCACCAGAGCTCTCGAGCCCGCTCTTCTGGGTCTCGCCGGAACAACGCCGGGAACGCTCACGAGCCTCGCCACTGAATCAGGGCAAGAAGCTCCGAGAACTGGGAATTTCCCCAAAACCTCCGTCGCGAACATGATAACCCCGAAACGATAGGCGCGCGAAGACCAAAAATATCTGGGCGAGTGAGCAATCAATCAATCGCCTGTGAAGTTGAAACCTTTTGGAAGTGTCTGGGGATAATTGGGTATTGTCGTGCAGCTGCTTTATTTCATCACCTTTTTCTCGTTTGGTTTGGTCTATAGATTAGATTCTATCTTCTCTCTATTGCACATCTTTTTCCCCAGAAGGTCGTCTCTTTTTCCAATTATTTTCCTCTCTCGACAACGATACCACTGATGCTGATGCTACTGGGCAATTTTCTTGGGTCACTCCTCTACATTTTCTCAGTTGCCAAACAGGGCACTGCAGCTCCAGTGAAGATTTGGGCTGAGATTTGGGTCCAGCCCATTTCCCCCCATAAACCCTAAGGTCAGATCTCTCCCAATTCTCACTACTTTTTTGCTAGGTTTCAGTGTTTATACACATGAGCTCAACTTTTGCAACATGTGTTGATTACTCATTATTTTTCATTTTCAATCTGTTCTTTGAAGTCTCGATATGTTTCCATACCTATTTCTTCCTACCTAGTTCTTGCTGAGTTTGAGTCCATGTGGGTTCTTAGTCTAAGATGATAAGATCAAAGAATTGAAATGACAGCTTGGAGTACGATAATAGATAGAGAACACACGAAAAATGCTAAATCTATATTTGAAAAGCTACAGCATTGTAACAAGGTTGACATTGGATCCATCGTATGGTCTCCGAATTTCGCATTCTTCCTTACCTCCATTTCCAACTGTTCAAACCCTTTACTCATTAAACAAATGTATAATATGTATTTCAGATTCTCGGCTTTGTATATGCTTGAACCAATTTGTCTCTTTGTATTGTAGTCCTGTGACAAGAGTGTCAACTGTGACTTGGCACTTCTTGTGCTCAAACTCCATAGTTTTTAACGGGTCTATATATATTTATCCACTTAAATAGTATCTCTGTGATGGCTATAAACACTATGTTATGGTTGGACACCTGACATGTCCAAAGTCGTGTTTCTGATCTTTGTGAAAGCTGTAGTTGCCGGTTTTGCTGCAGGATTCTTCAAGTTTGTGTCAAATAGGTCTTTTCTCTCACAAATTTCTCATTTTTATTTCCACTAAGGCTGAAACATGGCAATGCATGGTTTGTGCTTTGTGCATGATTCACATACATAGATCTTGATTGTGTCCATTCATTTCATTCTTTAATTGCTAATGGTCTACTTTGAAACCCAAATTCGCAAGATCTTGTTTTCAGTGTCAAGAGTGTCACTTTTCCATCATAAGTCTTTTTATGTTACAAGGAAAAAAGTCATCTAATGTTTTTCGCTTGCAGATATTAGTCAAGTTCTTTAAGGTGGCAATAGTTGTTTAGATGTCCAATGTTTTAACTGCCCTCATGGGTGGCAACAAGGATTTGAACGATGATCCGGAATCCAGACAGTCTGCAGCATCAGTAGAAGATCACTCACCTATGGTAGGGACAGAGATGCTCCTAGTAAAGAATGATAAGCAACAAGATACAATCAGCAGGAAGGAGACTGAGCAAAGTAAAAGTACGGCATCACATTACAAGTTGTTCTGTTATGCTGACTCCTTCGACTACCAGTTCATGTTTTTTGGAACAATAATGGCAATTGCAAATGGGATGTGCATGCCACTTATGACCGTCCTGTTTGGAGATTTGATTGACTCCATGGGAGCTTCTAAGAGCATCAAAGCTGCAGTAGATGAAGTTAGCCAGGTATGGAATGTTAAGAAGTAACCTTGAAATGCATTTTGAGACTATTTCCTACAAAATGAAAATAAATTGTTCAAATCAATCCCTTGAAAATATTGGATTCCAACCACTTCTTGTTATACTGGTTCTATTACTCATTGTTGTTTAAAGCCATTATATAAGTTGCATTATTCTTCCAACAGTTTTTTTTATTTACAGATGTTTAATCTCTAGTTCTAGTGATATGTGAAATAATGAGAGTCCGCTTCACTGAGTAGTCTCTTGTATGACATATATACAGGTGTCTCTGAAGTTCATCTTCTTAGCACTGGGGTCTTCTGTTGCATCGTTTTTCCGTAAGCGTGTTGGCTACTTGCTAAGTTGAAATTTCAGTTCATCCAATTACATTCTACAATACTGTTTAGATGATGAACACCTGTGTTTTCTTTGTCAGAGGTTGTGTGCTGGATGGTAACGGGAGAGAGACAGACTGCGCGTATAAGAAGCTTATACCTGAAATCGATACTAAGGCAAGATATTGGCTACTTTGACATGGAAACTAACACTGGAGAAGTAGTTGGGAGGATGTCTGGTGACACCATTCTTATTCGAGATGCCATGGGAGAGAAGGTATCGGTACTAATATGCAAAGGAACACAATATCGTCAATTTACATTCCTGCCCGGAGTTTAAAATGCCTTAGTTCTCTGATCTGTGTATTCCAGGTTGGAGAATTTATACAGCTGTTAGCAACATTCATAGGAGGCTTTGTTATAGCCTTTGTCAGGGGATGGCTATTGACCCTTTTGTTGTTATGTTCTATTCCACCTATTGCCATATCTGGTGCAGTCATGTACAAGCTCATAGACAAGATGGCGTCTCATGGACAAAATGCCTATTCAGCAGCAGCAACTATAGTTGAGCAGACTATTGGCTCAATCAGAACTGTAAGTAACAATATAAGGATACACATATTTTGTTTCTTTTTTATATTTTCCGTTCCTTACAGTGAAGCTTACGCAGGTTGCAGCGTTTACAGGGGAGAAGCATGCTATAGCCAAGTACAACCAGTCTTTGACCAAAGCTTATAAATCTGGTGTATTAGAAGGCTTAGCTGCTGGGCTTGGTTATGGCACACTTTTGTTTATACTATTCTGCAGCTATGGATTTGCCATGTGGTTTGGTGGAAAAATGATACTTGAGAAAGGATACACGGGCGGAGCTGTCATTAACGTAATGTTTGCTGTCTTGACTGGATCCTTGTAAGTCACATTCTGCTTCTTTTTCATCTAACAGAAGATTCCTATTAACCAAAAGCATGCATGCATGTTTTGTGCCATACTGAGAAATATATAACCTTTAACAATTATTTGGGTTTCTTTTTTCTCTGAAGGTCTCTAGGACAGACATCTAAAAATTTGGCTGTATTTGCTTCTGGACAAGCTGCAGCGTCAAAGATGTTCGAGGCCATTAATAGGAAACCAGATATAGATGCCTACAGCACCAGTGGAATGATATTGAATGATTTGGAAGGAAACATTGAACTAAGAACTGTTCATTTCAGCTATCCAGCTAGGCCAGAAGAGCAGATACTCAGTGGATTCTCTCTTTCGATATCTGCTGGTACAACCATGGCATTGGTTGGTCAGAGTGGAAGCGGAAAGTCAACAGTGATCAATCTGATAGAGAGATTCTATGACCCCCAGTTTGGTGAAGTTCTTATTGATGGTGTCAACCTTAAAGGCTTCAGGCTTAAATGGATCAGAGAGAAGATTGGCCTTGTCAGCCAGGAACCTGCATTGTTTGCATCAGGCATTGGAGACAATATTGCATACGGGAAGGTTGGCGCGACTAAAAAAGAAATAAGTGCTGCCATTAAGCTTGCAAATGCTGCTAACTTCATAAACATGCTGCCGCAGGTTTTAAACTGTCCAATCTTCTTGTCAAATTCAAGGACTACTATTAATCTTCATAATTCACCTTCTCTTTTCTATATTCTTAAATATATGGCCTAAAGAAAGCTATTTCTTTTCTTTTGTTGTTGAAGGGATTAGATACTGTGGTTGGTGAGCATGGGATTCAGTTATCTGGTGGACAAAAGCAGAGAATCGCCATAGCCAGAGCAATTCTGAAAGACCCAAGAATTCTCCTTCTTGATGAAGCCACAAGTTCTCTTGATGTGGAGTCTGAGAGGATTGTGCAAGTTGCATTAGACGGGATCATGGTTAACAGAACCACTGTGATGGTAGCGCATCGCTTGAATACGATAAGAAAAGCAGATGTCATTGCTCTTATTCATGAAGGAAAGATTGTCGAAAAAGGTACAATATGTTTCTACCACTTGAGCTCACTAAGGCCATTTTTATTTTCAAGGGAACATATACTTACTGAATTCCAGTTCCTTCTGAACTAATCAGGTTCACACTTGGAGCTCCTTGAAGATCATGATGGCGCTTACAGCAAGCTCATAAAGCTGCAAGGTGC
>JAOWBG010039979.1:0-12149 GCA_028566255.1 Geranium maculatum
GTATAAGGACTGAGATTTTGGAATTGGGTTGTGCATTTTGTGGATTTGTTGTTTCTGTAGTCGATAGGGATGTTGGTTTTGGGGGCAGAGTAGCTGCATTTCGATGGGTTACTGTTCAATTCCCTTATTTGCTGCTTGGTTGTGTTCATTTGATAATGACATGGAGTTTCTGCATTCTGTGTGCTATGCAGATGGCTGAACTGTCCAAAAATTTAAGGGAGATGAAGACTATTTTATATGGTAACAGTGAGTCCGAGCCAGTTTTGGAAGCTTGTGCTCAATTGACTCAGGAGTTCTTTAGAGAGAACACTTTGAGGCTCTTGATTATTTGTCTTCCAAAGTTGAACCTGGATGTGAGCATTTAGACAAGTTATTCACGTTACTTTTGTATTTGAAATTTGCGTACTTCTATGACGAGACTTTGTGGTCACGTATGAAGAGATTTTCCTTGTTTGTCAAATTGACACACATTGCTTCTTTTTTCAGGCCCGTAAAGATGCTACACAAGTTGTTGCAAATCTACAAAGGCAGCAAGTCCAATCTAGACTGTTTGAATCTGATTACTTGGAGGCGAACATAGATCTCGTGGACATCTTGATTTCTGGGTCAGTCGCCTTCTTCCACTGGGGAATGCTACCATCATATTTCTTCTGCATTTGCTTCTTTTTCTTCGGGGTCCTTGGGCTCAACTTATGTCTAATTATATTTTTTTTCGATATGATTTTGCATACTATGTTGATTGTGTTTCTTTTAGTTACGAAATAACAGACATGGCTGTACATTATGGTGCAATGCTAAGGGAGTTGCATACGTCACCAGAGTGTCGCAAGGTGAGTAAACTGAGCCAGGTAGATAAGTTGTTTGTTTCAATCAGCTTTACTAAATGTAAAAAATATTGTGATATGAAATGTGCTTCTCCTATATTCTAATGGCTTTCTGGAGTATTATCATGCTCCATGTATTATTTAATTGAGCTTCACGGGACATTCTTGTTCATTATGTCATGCTCATGCCTCTTATGAAAAGTCACCTTGGAGGTATTATGCAAAACAGAAACGAGAGGACACACAAGAATATATGGTTACTATGTATGATCTATCGCCATTTAGCAGTCCCAATATGTTCTTAGTTACAATCATAGTGGCTTGCCCTAGGATTTATATTTATGCTTTCTAGCCATAATAACAGTTACTCTTATGCATCTCCTACTAAAAATTCATATAGCACAGTGAAGTCTTATCTATCAGCTCCTGCTCTGTTTGGCAGACACTGGACGAGCTACCATTGGAAGCCGAGACTGTGGAGAAGGGTTTGGGTGGTGGTGATACTACAGGGTTGCCAAAGATCCATGGACTTGCTACTTCGTCATTGTATTCTACAAGTAGTGGTTTCTATGATCCTTACGCGGCTTCTCCCAATAATCCCAGGTCTCAAAAGTCAGCTTACTCTGGGGGGCTACAATACAAGAATGCAGATTACAATGGAAGTTGAAGGGGATGAAGTTAAATAAATGCCAGGTCCCATCGCTGTTTGAAAAAACTGTATATTGGTTATTACAATTCTTTTTGTTTGGTATCAAGTATTATATTCGTTCAAGCCAATTTCTCCGGAGCTAATTGGAATGGAGAAGTGGAGAGAGTGGGCGGTTCCATTGTTTTTTTGAAGCTCCATACTAGAATAACAAGATCAAATGTGAAGCAAATTTGTAATAAAGGGAAGAAAAAGAGCAGCATAGCACTAAATAGTCCTTAGTCCCTTCATATTTTCATACGGTTAAGTTGGAATGGTCTTTTGGCGGCATGTTAGGCAGTGGTTGAGTATTTTTTTGTGTCAGCATAAATATTCTGTTGAATGAATATGCAGAGCCTATAATCATAGGATTGGGTTGTCTGATAGAGAAGAAACAATTAACAGCAAGTACAAATGAGAAATTACCTAACTCATTGAAGCTATTCTACTAGTATTACAAAATTAAAGATACTACTAGTACTACAGATTATCAATATAACGCCATAAAACAAACCATACACTAATGTTAGTAAAATTGGCGTCTTTTTGCTCAGAGATCCATGCAAGGATGCCAAATGACATGGGAAGTTTAGTTCCCTGCCCAATCGTCTGAATCAATATCGGCCATATCAACCTGTAAATAGTGTTCACAAGTGACTTCAGATTTCCCTGCCTGAAACATCACACAGTTATATAAGGTACATAAACTGTTTTAAGCCTATTAGCTCACCTGCTCATCAAAATGGCAAGGAATCTCAAACTCCGTCCCCGAAGCAGTGCCGAGATCATCCAGAGTGTCCTGCAACTCCTGATATAAGGCAACTCTATACATAACTTTGCTCAAATGTCAACTTGTCACGCTAATCTAATTCCAAGTTTAGCAAAGATATTTGCATTGTGTATCAATAACCCCCTTTAAATGACATGTTCATATTAGCCGTGTCTTATGTACCAACCTCTATCATTAAGATTACTCATCCAACAATTAAAAAAATACCTCATCAGGGTTCACTGTTGTGCAGCCAATTTGCATGCCCAAATGATGAGTAACAGCTCCTCCTATACCCATTGAGTCCTGCTCAGATGTGTAAATCTGACAACGATACCAAACACATAATATAAGTGACAACTACTTACTACTCAAATAATTTTTTGAACTACAGAGGTTCATCAATACGGGGAACAAAAGGTTATAAATGCAAGCATTATAATGTAAAGAGATGATATATTACTGGAAAGTTGTACAAAGAAATGAAAGAAGTTTTAATGGTGATCCAATTGCATCTGCAGGATAAAGCCTTGAAAACCCACTTGTTCAAATGTTGACCAACTGAAATAAAGCATAAAAGTCCATAACTGTCTACGGCAACCTCTCTTTACAATTAGGTAGCTCAATGCAAACTATGGATTGTGAGGTTAAGGTTGTGCATCTAGGATTTGGTAGCCCGGCTTAGATGTTGTAGATGTAGTGCCTATTACATAAATTCTGCTTGCTCGAAAAAATTAAACTAGCCTGCTAGGTCATCTATGCCAACTTGCATAAAGGGTTGCTCTAAGGACAGCTCATCACAGTGAGGCCAAACATCAATTAGTGTCCATTTAAGTTAGAAGGAAAAAAAATTCATACCTGCTCCTTCAGCCTCAATGATGAATGTGTGGGGTCCAATTGTACTGGCTTAGTCTCTTCCGGGCTTCCCTAATAATTTAAAAGGGAAGAGACCAAAAAATCATAACACAATGGATCAGTACCCATACAAAAGAAAATCCGGCAGGCAAAATCATTCATATTCATCACCATAGCAGACTCAAAGCAGGACGCTGTATTTACTATATTAATTTAAAGACAATTAATTCAAAGAGATCATACCTCCTCATCATGGTCTGGATAGGAATTGTTTCGTTTCACGCCTAAAGGCTTAATATCATTTGGAAGTTCCTGAATATTATGTTCAAATCAAATTTCTCAAGTGTAAGTTTATGTTATTTCAAGTAATGGAATGTGTTATAAGGAATACATTGAGAATTTTAACCAAGGTGCACATATAAGCAATAGCATCCTATGATGAGCAAGAAAAAAGTAGATCACTACAATAGATTCTTTTACTATTACAAAAGATGGACTTTACTGATTAAACAGAAGGAAATTTTATGAAAGAGGACATGAACCTCAGAATACATACCAGTTCATTCTGATCAAATGTAACAGTCCTTCCCCCTTTTGAAAGATCTCTCAAAGTTCCCTTTAAATGCAATAACATTATGAGATGATGGTCAACATAATGAAAAATGCGGACATCGATAGACCAGTTCAGATTGTTCCATTGTACATGCCAATAAGCAAATTTGTAAAATTAAATTTACAACATTTAATAAGGCACTATAAACTATTCAAATCAAAATCCAATCATTGCCACTGACAATTTCCTCAAATAGCATATATGATATTTCTGAAACAGTATAGATCAATAATTAATCTTCGCCTTCGGATTCTGAGGGCCAACCATACTAACAAAGGCTAAACAGATAAGAGGGACATTACATTTTGAAATACATATGTTAATGTGGGTCAGAATATATCTGCAAGGAGGCCTATCAACTTGACAACCAACTAGATCCTAAAATCTAATGTTGAATACTAAAAAAATTCTCCCGAACAGCATAAAGCCAAAAACAGTGAACTAACAGACATTACAAGAGAATGTATTCTTGAACTGGTTGGGATAGACTTCTAGCAGTGAACATGAAGACTAAAACTAGCAGAATGACTAAGAGTTCAAAATTATAAGGACGAACGTATAAGAGAATGAAGCACCATCCCAGACTTCTGCTTTTTGTACGAATTAACAAGGGATACATGCATAGTTCTACTATTATGATGAAAGCTTAAGAGTACCATTCTTCTAATATTAATATTCATATATTATATATATATAAACAATACAGATGCTCCAACTGCATCCATAATTAACTGTCTGTGTTTTTCTTAATTAACACTTTACTTTTCACACAAGTAGAAGAAGTCATATGCCTGATATTGTAGCACAATAATACTTGCAACGGAGATCACATCAATATGGAACAGTGCTGAACAGATTTTACCAACCTTGTTTGCCCACATAAGCCCACAAGCATTGCAAAGTGTTCTAGAACCAGCAGGACCTCGTCTCATTGCAGGAGTTGACTTCTCACTTGTCCCACAATGCAGACATCTACGTTCACTAAAATAAAAATGCAAAACCCAGCAAAGATAAAGAACAATGCTAGCATCAGTCAACAACAAAGTAAAAGCAACCAAGGTGACAAACCTACAGAAGTATATCAAAACTACAAATTTACTCACACATATTGAAGATGAGGAGTACCATCACTTGAGTCACAGTTTCCCTCATCTGATTTATACGAGTCCTTCACAGATGCAAACTGTCCATTTTTGCGATGCATCCTAGCAAAACATTAGAATTCTAATTGATAACAAACTCTAGAATAATATCAAAAATCAAATCACCACACACACGATGTGAACTTCTCTATGCTCCCACGTTAAAGATATTGCTATTACATCTTGCAGATATGGTTACCTCTGAGCAACTTCTTTTCGGCATGTGTACCGGATTTTCTTATCAAAGCACCTCTCTTTCCGCTTTTCACGGAACCTAACAAGGGAAGCAATTCTTCGTGAAAGTTTTGAACCTTGTGAGTCATCACCTACAGCCTGGAATGTGACATATGAAAACACCAGAGACACTGATGAATCAATACTCGGAAAAATCATAGTGACGTAGAATTACCCTGGCATTCTGTTGTAGCAGAAACTCAGAGCATGGACCACTACTTGTTACATCACGCCCTCCCAATAGTAATAGCACTGCTTGCACCTGCAGACATATTTCAGCAAATAAGGAGAGAACACACTCAATCAGCAGATCTTTCCAACAAGATGGTTAAGGAGACGTTAAACATATGATACGATAAAAGAACAGAGCTTTTGCAATAGGAGAAAACAAGCATAACGTCTTACACTGCACCAATACCAAAGATCATGGCGTCACTTTGAAACACAACTCGAAATAATACAAGATGATCATACACATCATTTTCTAATAGCGGCCATTAAATTCTTCAACTGAACTATGATGGTAAATAAGCAAAATGCTCAGCAAGACCAAATGAGAAGAATAGTGGAACCCAAGAAATCATGTAGTATGTAGCAGACTAACAGTAGGAAGGGTAAAAGTAAAACCCCATTTAACACATCCCCTTTGTTTGCTTTCGTTTATTTTTTCCTCAAAGCACCACATATGATGCTGTGGGTGTCGCTTGGATGGACACCCCTTTATTGTTCATCCTAAGTTGCTAGAAATAAATATTGGCATCCCAATATGAAAGGTTACATCAAAGAACAAGGGAAGAGGGAAACAGAATCAAACAATCCACTAGCAAAACAAAGCATAAAATTGAAAGTATCTAAAAGAATGAAACAATCACTTGCATGCTGTAACAAGGACATGAAACTGAAGTTCCAGCAATTTCTGAAGCTAAAATCTTGCATTCAGCAAAAAAAGGTTGAGACTGCATTTTCCTTTTCCACTGAAATGTGAAGAAGAGACGGTAGAATATACAAAGTGAAGTTAAATAAGCAATGATGAGACAGAAATCGGAACTAAAACAAGTGAGAAAATACCTTCTGAGGCGTAACAGCAGGGAAGACATAGACCTCCCCTTCGAAAGCGATGGTGAGCTCACTCGTCCGAGCACCAGCTACAGATACAGATACAGGCTGAGCATTATCGAACTCTCCACCTCCGGCCACCGCCAACTCGAACCCTCCCCTATGGTCGTCGATCCGCATAGGAACCCGCTGCTGCTGCATGTACTCATCATCTTCGTACTGTGACATCACTTGATGCGCCTGGGATTGGGAATGCGAATTCAACATCTTCATCACACCATCGCACACTACACACCACCACAATGGAATGGAATTTCTGACAGAAAGAGTAAGTGACTCTCGATGGAAAATTGCAGATTAAAACCCTAATTCAAGCACGGAGAAAGAGAAGGAAGGAACATTCACTGTATCTGTATGTATGCGTGTATATTGGGAGTATATGGAAATCAAGTAACTAAATAAAATACTACTTAAAAATTAATTAGTAATGGAAATGGAAATGGAAATGGAAATGGAAGGTGGTCAATTCGATGGGTTGACTGACGCTAACTTAAAATGGATAAATAATGAAAGCTCCTCTGCTTTTGGCTCCTTTGAAGGACTCTGTTGAGAAGAGAAAATAAAGAGCATTTATTCATATACAATCCCAGAATACATTGCATTGCTTTTGTATGTATTGTAATTGTATATTATTGTGGTGATCAATTGTAAATCAGCTCCTGCACATCAACTAAAGTCATCATTTTTAGTTGCAACTCTACCTCCTGCTGCACACATTCATCTATCTTGACAAAAATGTGTTAATTAACCAAACCACAACAAGCTTGCCAAAATAGGCTCAACTTCTCTTCTCTTCTCTTTAGCTTACATAATTTGATGAAAAAGTAGTACAATTTGGTGAACACAACACAAAAAACCATTGACTCTCTTTCTCTCCCTTGTCTGGCTCTGTGCATCAGCTCATGATCCGGTAAGGATGAATGCTTGGAGGAGGCTCTGAGCTGCCTGAGTTTCATCAGGCGACCCAGATATCACAACAGTTCTGTCCGAGCTTCCGTCACAAGGCCCATGCACCACCACTTTGGCTCCAGAAATCTGATACAGCATAGATTAATGACAAGAACTTAGCACTATATTATTGAAAGTAACTAATCCCAATACCTGTCTCAGCCGTTCCAGGTTGCTACCATTTTCGCCATAAACAGACCCCATAACGCTCTCAGCAACCGAGATCTCTACAGTTGTGTTTGTCACTATAGCAGATTTGCTTCCGCTGCAAAACACCACACAAAAGTCACTAACTAATGGTGTTTTAAGTACACGGTTATGTTTTGAACATATCTTCTTCAAAACTTGGGAGTTGGAGTTTTAAGATAGCATTTAGATGCATACAAGCAATGCACTCAGCTTCCCATTTATGGAAAAATCAATTATATGTCAATCTGTAAGGACTCAATGACCTCACAAACTGTTAAACCAATCACATCAGGCACAAGACTGGAAAATGATCATCTACTCAATTGTCATTTCAATTTAATTTCAAAATGAGGATCAATATAGCTGAAACATACAGTGAAGTGTGTTACTAACCTGCCAATTTCTAGGCCGCCACCTCTGGGAAATGTCAATCCTCTGGCAGGGTCTGCATTGTTACTTGAATTTTCCTCAGCTGCTGTCTGCAATTAACCCATCAATACAGCATGCCACTTATTTCAAGGACCTGATTCAGAGAGAGAGACTTACCCTTGATGTCCATGACCTAGGCGAAGGAGGACCGTCTGAACTTTGGGAAATTCCTAGTTGATCCATACTCTTGGTTAGATCAGTGTGTTGATTGAGACAATGAGATGATGCAACTGATGGATAGAACCCGTGAGGAGGAGCATCCCTAGGTCTTCCGTACTGACCAGCCTCATTGAATGCAGTGGTGTTGTTCCTTGTTCCAGTACCATTCAATGATGAGAAAAGGTTATCTCGCAGTTTGCCAGTGACACGGTATAATGCATCTTTTACATTTGAAAACTCTCCTGAGATCTGTTCAAATACACATCCCGATTAGGGAAGAGAAGACTACCCCACAACATGTATGTAGCCCACCCCAGGTGATGTGAGCAGCTGACCAACTGAAACAACAACCCATCTATATTCTCTCGTGTATCACATAGACTAACTGAACCAGAGGTGTTTGTCCTAGGTCGATGAAAATTGCTCCGACAAATCTTTTACCCTTTTCAGCATTTTTTATCGGGAAAATGGCAAAAACCTACGGTATACTATCACATTTTTGCAAGAGGGCATTATGTATTTTGTTAATGACAAAAGGGTGGTGTGAACTTTGATTTTTTCTGCAAAATGTGTGTATTTGTACAAAATGACGAAATTGCACTTAACGTTAAGAACTATTTTTAAAAAAATAATAATTTAAAAATATCTTTTAACTAAAATTTGTAATTTAATTTTTTAGTTAAATTATTTTTTTAAATAGTTTTATGATAAATTTAATTCTTGATTTCATGGGTTCGTCATTTTTTATACAAATACACACATTTTGCACAAATAATCAAAGTTCACAACACATTTTTGCCATTAACAAAGTACACAACACCCACTTGCAAAAGTGTGATAGTATACAACAAGTTTTTGCCATTTTCCCTTTTTAATCAGATCCAAAATTCTTGCTTGGGCATCCTGATGCTCTTAGAAACGGAGATCATTTATTGCAAACAACATTTACTAATAGAAGAACAGCAGCTTGTATAAACAAACAAATCTATTTCTAAATCCCTTACAATATAATCAATTAGTGGATTTGCAGCAAAATAAAGCAGCTAGTTTTGGCATTTTAATATCCAACAAGAAAAAGTGACGTAGTTGTACCTGTACCACCTGATCATTCTCTGACACACACTTTGGGACCTGATCTGGCCCTATTATCCTTATGCTAGTGCTAGTTGCCTTCCGCATTTCTGAAACTATCGCGCCTCCTTTACCTAACAAACAACCAACTTGGTTCGATGGGACTACAAGCCGTGCAATAACAGGCGACTTGTTTAACACTGAATCTATCCCATTTTCGATGCCAGCTTCTATGGTCCTAGAAAAAACAAGAACGACACCCTTTTGTGCTGGCGAGTATTTCGATTCTGAGATCTACACAAAATAAAAGACAGTGTAAAACTGTTTAATGAGCTATAACCTCATATAAGCACATCAGAAACTGAGAAGCAAGACATAAGTACAACAAACCTCTGACGCGGCAATGGTGATTAATCGTTCATCGCATTCACCTGAAGGAGCTCCAACACTAATAGAAGCACCAGATTCATTCTGAAGAGCCTTAACAATAGTCCCCCCCTTCCCGATTACACCCCCAACCCTCTCATTGAAACAAAGAATCCTATAAGTTACTTCCCTCCACAGTGCTCTCACATCCATAGGAGCAACCCTATCAACCTCTGCAGGCAGCGTTGGTAGAACATTTGAAGTATAGCTTATGGTGCTACTAGGCATAGCAGGTAATACTGAACTTTGCTGTGAAAAATTATCAACACACGTATCGGGTAAAATCTCATTAGGCTGCAATGCCTCATGAGATCGGTTTCCAGTGACTACCGGACAACCTTGAATGCGGTAAGAGACAGCAAGAAGTCCTTTCTTCACAGCCAATACATCACCTTCTATCTGCCACAACATTAAACTAGTTTCAGAAGGACATTAACTTTGCACCAACATAATATAAACAAAGCAACAATGATTAGATTGGCATACTTTAACACCCATTCCTTTAGCTTGAACTGGATAATGACTCTTGACATTGAAAAAAAATGCATCTTTCAATTAAATTTTTATTTCCTATAATGCCTTGGAGGATACAGATAGAAAAATGACTTGTATTGTTGGGAAGAGAGCAACAAGTGAAGTGGGCCTCATGACATACATAATGGAAACCACTGACCCCAAAAAATAGCCTTTTAGGCCACAGGTCCAAGATGTATATCAGCACTTCCATAACCAGTAAATACCCGAAGCAGACCAAGACTCGGGTGTGAACCCCTAACAGTCATATGATAGCCTTATGTTCTCTTTTGTAATGCAAAATAGCTTCAATACAGATGAAGCTAAAAATGTTTCGTCAGAGAACTCATCCAATGCTCCATTAACTACAGTTAATCTATAAAAGTAGTTTTTTTCCAAATAATTAGGTTTTAATTCTCAATCCTTGTCAATTCAAGGAGATTTAGGCAATCCAAATATCTAGATTATTATGCTCTTAATAGCACTATCATTACACATCTAGAAAATAATTTAAAGGCATATTCCAAACATTATCTAACAGGGCCAATAACCTTCCAGCAAAACAAAGTTGCAAACAAAATGAAAAGCAGATGACTTTATTTTGAACCTTACAAACCTCCAAAATCATGAAGGAGGAAAGACAAGTGAGGAAAAAAATACAGCCAAACCGTAAACGAAAGATCTGAGTTATATTCTGACCACTAGAAGGTTCAGACTCCCGGAATGAGACATATCAAGCATAATAAGTGTTTTCTTTTATTTGCCGATAAAAAAAAGCAAGCATACTATGCTCAACGGAGAAAACCTCCACAAAAAGATGAAAGTAACTAGAATTTTCAAAATAGAGCTTGTAACGGGAATTTGATGCAAGTTACAACACCTAAGAAACATTTATTGGAACATGCAGCCAAACAAATCGAATCAACATGCCTTGTTTACTTCTTGTTAAGTATTTATTCAGCATTTTTTCTTTGCCACACTTGCCATCTCACCCAGTATCATCGGTATTACTATTTACAAATGATGCATTAATTTGTCGCGAATATTAATCTATCCTACAAAAAGAAGATGATTTGAAGTGTTTCCAAAAGTGAAGGGTGCATTTGAATATCATTTCCAAACTTGCATGAAGTGCACACAAACTACAGAAGCTAAATAAGCAAATCAATTGCTCATCAAATGTCATGAATCAAGGAAAAGTTGAGATTTTGATTGAATCCAACAGTAAAAGAAGGTAACCTCGACGAGCTCATCGGAGTGTGCAGCGCAAGAAGGCAGCTTTTCAGTCAAAACCCTAATTCTGCATCCACAGTCCTTCCTAATCTTCTCGACCACCTTCCCCGCCTTCCCAATCACCGACCCCACCTGGCTTGTATCAGCCAGCATCCGGCAGGACACGACCCCTCTGGCGGCCTCGAGCACCCCCGCCCCGCCGTGACCTCGAGGATCCTCTCGAAGACCCTGAGCAGCCCCTCCTACGCCTTTGACACCTTCGCCTCCTCCTCCTCCGAGTTGAACCAGATCGACGAGCTCAGCGCGAACGGCGCCACCACCCGGTCGGTCGTGTCCGCCGGCGCGTCCTCGATCCGGATCCTGGCGCCGGTCGCCTGCTGCAGCTGCTTGATCACCGCCCCGGACTTCCCGATGATGCCGCCGATGCGCGACGCGTGGCATATCAGTCGGAAGGCCACGTGTCCCGGCGGCACCACCAGCGGCGGCGTCCTTGACCGCCTGGCGCCGGGGTACGGGTTCGGGTCGGGCATTTCTTCGCGTGCTGGAGAGCACTTTTGCCCACTCTTTCGTCCCGAAACGGCACCGTTTCCGTTTCTCTCTCCATGGCGTTACATTACAGACAGTAGTTGTCTTTTTCCTACCACCGTTAGTTTATGTGATCAACGGTGGGGATCGATAACAGCGCGCGCCTCTGTGAGTGTGACTGTCATGAACACAACGCCGCCACTATCACTATGGTAACTTAAGACTTTAAGATTGACTTATCGGACGGTTGTTAGTGAGTGTTGGTAAGAAGATAACATTATGGACAAAGAAATGTAAAAACGGCAATTGCAATTTGACAACAATCTTCGGACACAACCCACGACCGCAAGCTAGATGGGGTTTTGAGAAATGTTGTTAATTCACCACACTAAACAACTTATAGACACCAGTTATATGG
>JAOWBG010041090.1:0-12121 GCA_028566255.1 Geranium maculatum
CAGGTCAAGGCCCAAGTCAAAAAGTGAAAGTTTGTATTGGGCTAAGGCCCATTTAATTCAGACTTTTTCTTACGAATAGAAGCCTGGCACATCTGACCCAGAAATAGTTGAATCTGACGTCCTTCTCAAGCCTGCAAAATGACAAATAAAAACAGAAAACGAACGTTTAAAACAAACGCTTGAGCTTAGAAATCAAAATGATTTGGAAAATCAAGAACCAAGAAATCATCAACTTTTTTGATGACTTAATGAAGCAAGAAGTGAATTAACCTAGTGAATGATCGTATGAGTCGTCGCAATCTCCACAATCTGAGCAATCCCAAGAGAGAATAAGATAGGTTGACTCTATACTCGCCGGTGACCAAAAATGCTATCAACTCAAAAGGGACGGTCGATGCCAAATCCATCAACAACCATGTTGAAATATACCTATTTACACATCGTTACGTTTACATCAAAATCGTCACACGAAAATTTTAGTATGTGCCGAAAAAAGTCAGATATAAATATGTGAATTTAGCGTAAATAGTTGAGTGACTGACCTTTTGGCGATCTTTTTTCGATCACGAATTAGCAACTGAGTTGGGTGGTCAACATAAGCGACGAGAAAAGTCAAGACAATATCAACGGTAAAAAACAAATCGACAACGTTGTCGACTATGCATAATTGGTTGTTCGGAGAGGATCGCAGAAACGCAACTTCAAATGGGTATGCCCAAGCCGAGTAGCCAACCAAAAGCACCATAAATGTCTCCCAACACCTGCATATGCAGAATTTTTAAATCTAAGCTACGAGGTTGTATCGGATCGAGTTCCATAACTAAAACATTATTTGTCCTTCACCTATGAAGTTAGTTGAAGGTTTAATCCAGATTTTTATTAGTCGGATTAATTTCATGTTCGTCTCTAATTAATCCACAATGATCATGTCTGCCCAAATAGTGTCTAGGACCCCAAAAACAAAGGAAAATCATAAGAATATGGTTTGAGTTAATTAGTTAGAAACCAACCTGTATCTTGAATTCATTGGTGATATGATCCAACCTCTGGACTCTGTCTGGTTCTGAAGATAGCTAGCAAGATGGCCCATAGGAGGCACAATGAGGTTGGAAACATTCTTCAGATTGAGGGACTTGGATGAACAATCTTGACCTTGATCATGGTCATGGTGTTCTTGAGGACTGAACCTTACATCCATTCTCAAGAACCCAATTCTTGAAATCATGCAGGCTTGTTTGGTGAAAAAGATGGAGAGTTTTGAGGCCAAGATGAGGAAGAGAATGTGACCTGCATGCACTCTCAAGATTTGCTTCTGAATATAAAGATCTTTGCTCTCTCAATGGGAGAAAATATACTGTGGCTCTGTGAGTGTCTACAGTGCTTTGTAACAATCCCATACACCATATTATATTATCATTGCTCTAAAGCTTCGTAGAACTCGGTAAAATTGAGTTGATCGAGTTTTGGACCTTGAATTCTCACTTAGTCAATTTGATTTAAATTTATTTTTTCCTTTTTGACAATGCTTAGAAATTATTATATTGTTTAAAATGATCTTATTTTATAAAAAACACTTATTTACTTACTATAAAATGAGTTTTGCCAATTTTTCCTCTTGTTTTCAGATTTTTTTATATTTTGTCCCGTCGAGTTTACTCAATCTCAAGTTTTAAAGCACTATTTTGATTTTTATGTTCTTGCACAAAAAGGGAATATTTGGGCAATGCAAAGGCAACAAAGAAGGGTTTGGTCCCCCTCGATTATTATGGGGTTGTGTTGTGGCCTAACTGATGTGAATGTGGATCACAATGAACTCGGAATATTATGGCTCAAGTTGGTGCCTTTGTTATTTTCATAAGTACCATATTGGAGAATTAATACCCACTTTTACTATCCCCACTAAATGGCACTTCTGCACAAAGATTTTGAAATCATGAATGGAATAAGATCAATAATGCACAAGGAGAGTGGGTTGAGACTTGTAGCTGACTATGATTGCAATATCTGTACTTGTGTCCAGTACCTATATGTACATGTATTTATTTGTATATTTTTCAAATCAACGTATAATCAAAATCCGCTTCCCCAATTAGTCAAGTATTTGAACTTAAACTTGTATTTCCCGACTGATCAAACATTTGAACTTAAACTTGTAACTAAAACGAACATATAATGAGTGTTATTTTTCAGATATGCATATACACCCCAGTTTCATACATTTTTCAGCAACAAATAGGTCAAAAATCACTTGTTTTGGTGTGTACCAAATGCTACTATTGATTTGAATGCTGTGTTCTTCATTTTTCTGTCAATAACTAGCAAATCAAAATACTGTTAGCTGATATTGTGATACACTAACAGTTCTGGTTCTGGTTTTGATTCGGTCAATTTCGGACTCTCCTAAGATTTTTATTGAAAATCGTCTTGCTTCAAAGTCGAGAACCGGCCATTCGGAAACTACTCTTCTGGCACCCTAATGGAATGGCAATAAGAAGTTCAGAAAATGTGTAAGATAAACAAATTCAAAATTTAAGAAAACTGGATTCTAAATTTCAGATGCAAATGGTTCTAAATATAGGGGGCAATGAGCTGGTATGGTACATCTAAAGCAACAGAAAGAAAGAGCCTAATATAAGTTTTTTCCTAATTACACGCACCTTTCAATCTTCTCATTTTCTGATCATAATCTCTCTGTCTGCGTCTTCTCTAATTCTCTGATCAATCTGACCAACCTCTCTCCCATGGGCGGTACTAATCACCAGAAGGCAAACAAAGATCATAACCGTGGCATTCTCGGAATCTCCCCGTCTACTCCAATAAAAGATGTTTACAAAGTTTACAAATCTCTTGTCACGAAATGGAGTCCAGATAAGAACCCGTCAAACAAGATGGAAGCTGAAGCCAAGATCAAAGAGATCAGTGAACCTTATAATGTATGCATTTTTGATAAAGTATTAGTCACAACAATTTCAAGATGACAACACATGATCAATGCTTCTTTTTTTTCCAACATTTTATCCAAATCTCATGCAAATGATTTCAAGATGTTAACGTACAATTTATGCTTCTCTTCCATTTTCAGGTCCTGCATGAACCAGATTCCCCGAAGCATTTCTTGGGTGACCAGAAGACTGAAAATGATGATGAGAGCTTCTTCAGGCGGAGTTGTTCCATCCTGGGAAGCAGTTCAAGTAGAAGGTGTCGGACACCGAATCCGACCAGACCGTCCATGGCAAAAGCCACAAGCCACCGGTGTCACAAGCCAACAGGCCGGAGCACCACTCCATCATTTTTCGGGAGAAACTGGAGCAGGAGAAACGGGGATGAAGCGGACCAAACCCCTAGCTTCTCAAGAAACGCGAGCCGTGCTGGTTCGGTTAATAGGAACGGCAATGAAACTCCTAAAAGCCCTAGGTTTTCCAGATCTTCGAGCCGGTCTACAGGACCGACACCTATTTTATTTTCATCTTCTACCTCACGGGGCAAGCCGCCGCCTATTGAGAATGTACTCGAATGCAGCCTTGAGGATTTGTGTCATGGATTCGTCAAGAAGATAATGGTTACAAGAGATGTCATGACAAAGACAGGGTTAGTTGCGCTATCCTATAACACATTATGTAGACAAGTCTTGATTACGCTACAATAGGTGTTTTAAAAAACGCTAGGCGCTAGTCAGGTGGACAGGGCCTTCTGGGGACTAATCGAAAAATAAATCAAATTAGAGGATTGATAGGGGACTAGTCGGAGATCACATCATATCCCATATGATGTGACAAGAGTAGCTAATGGCATAGTTCTATTAGTAAACTTGATGATAGATATGCTCATGTAATGATCTCTATATAATGTTCTTGAACTATTGCAGGCAAGTTGAGAAAGAAGATGAGATGCTACAAATAAAAGTGAGCCCGGGATGGAAGAAAGGAACAAAGATAACATTTGAAGGGAAGGTAGATGAGAGACGAGGAACTCACGCGGCTGATATAATCTTCACAATAGATGAAAAAAAGCATTCGACCTTCAGGAGACATGGTGATGATTTGGAAGTTTTCGTTGAGATTCCCTTGTTGAAAGCACTCACTGGCTGCACGCTCTCTGTCCCTCTGTTAGGAGATGAAAAAATGAAGTTAGCATTTGATAATGTCATATATCCTGGCTTTGTAAAGATTATTCGAGGCCAAGGCATGCCAAAACCCAAAGAACCAGGAAAGAGAGGAGACCTGCATATCAAGTTCCTCGTCAAGTTTCCTGCAGAATTAAACCAAGAAAAACGTCAGGAAGTTTATAGCATTCTCAAAGACTGTTGTTGATTACAATCATCTATTGTGTTCTTGGTTCGTTCTTTCCATCAGAGAACTTGTCAACATTCACATAATACATCAGTCTGTTGATCAGCATCTTGAGAAATGTTGCTGTAACTATGGCGAGAGAAAAAAATGAAATGAATGAACAATTCATGTCAGAGGCAAATGTGGCTTTATTCATAAGCATTTGAATTGCATATCAAACAAGGATAAGAGTTAAAACACGTTATACAATGTTTCCAATGTATATAACATTAATCTGAATGTTATATATGGTGAAAACTTAACAATAGTCACGGGATTGATTATTTTCTATCGAGAACTTGTGCTTTCGGTGGAACCTGCTGGGCGAGAAAAGGAACCTCCACCACCGTCCCAACAATGTTGTCTCCAACATTCACAGTGTTTCCTTCTGAGACTTGTTTCTTGATGTAGCCTAAACCAAAATGTTCACCTTCCCTTCTTCCAGATGTATAGCTTGTCAGCTTTACCACCTGACCAAGTTTTACAAGCCTTTTCAAATCACCAACTATGAAGCTTCTATTCACTAAAAACAAACACGGGCGAAATCCTTCTTCGCTACTTCAATAAAAAGCTTATACTCCATCTGTCCTAAAAGTCCTCTTTCCTTCTTAAATTTCCTCTCATTCTACTTTTCAGCATTTCAAGTTGTTAAAACATAATAGTAATTAAATGACTATTACCTTTTTCCCATCAACAGTGATAGGGCTGCCAGGTTCTGCTAATGCTGAGAGATTGATTCCCCAAAGTCTCTGTTTGACTCCGTTGTATGTAATGAGCCTAGCAATTGTCTCTTGTCCCTTATAACACCCTGGGAATATCAAATGTAGATAAATCTCATATATTCATGTACAAAGGCTTATGGTACAGAATTAATGAAGTACCCTTGTCTTGAGAGATCGAGTTCCAGAGACCAGCCTCCAATACATTGAATTCATCAGTTAGCTCCTTTCCAGGTGCTGGTCTTCCTGTAAAAAAATGAGCAACAGTTATATGGTTAAGCCTCTTAAAGTTTGAACATAAATCACGGTTACAAATGAATGACAATTGCATGTACGGGTAAATATGAACCAAACCAAGAAGTCCAGAAGTCTGCACCTTTGATGATTCTTAGTTTTTCCCAGGCCCTAGAACCCATAGGAACGGCCCCTTCAGATACCAGAGTTTTCAAGACTGTTCCCGCAGCAGAAGGTGAAATTAACAGGGAATAACCTTCTTCAGAAATGGCATTTCCCACCCCAACAGTTATTGGCATTCCATTAACCTGCAAGTCAAAACACATAACATGTACGTCAATGATTCCAGATAGATAGATTGCATTAAGTAACCATCAGAGTTGTAAAAAACGCTAGGTGCTAATTGGTTGGAGGGGGGGCTTCTAGGGACTAATCAGAAAATAAATTGGATTAAAACATTAGTTGGAAATTATATACGATTAATCGGACAAGTCGGGAATTTTTACAACATTGGTAAGCATATCATTCAAACGAAAGGGTAATCTTATTAGCACACCTGATTAGTGAAGATTCTAGAGAAATAATTGTCTTACATTGTAATGCTGATGTGTGCCGTAAGGTTTTCCTATGAGATCACCAAGATTCAAATTCTTCATTACCTGTTTCACACATCCCATTAACATGATTACATCTAAGAAAATTGTAACAGAGGGCGAAATATAAGAGCACAATTTTCCTTACTCGGTTGCTTTTAGGACCCACTAGAGTCAATAAGCAAGTTTTTTTCGTGATGTCTTCAATTTCTACCTTGTCAGCAAAAAATATGTACCTACAGAACCACAATTAAACAGAGTGATTACATAGTAATCCTTATTATGAATATTTTAACCTTAAAAAATCAAGGTTCAAGGTGGTGGCACCGAAAAGGTATTATACGACCCTTCTAGTACTAACACTTGGCATCTAACACTTATCATCTGTTACCTCAGTCATTTTTAGTGATATGACAATATAAGAGCGGTCACATATGGACTACAGAGACGGTTGGGCTCATTCACAAGACATAATGCACATACCTATTGAGCATGTTAGTTATGCTTCCACAAGTCTCTGGAGAAACCACCAACATAATTGCATTTTTCTGCGAACGTCAACAAAACTCAAATTATTGCACTACTAAAAGCTAATATAGATGAAATATGGGGAAGAGATTACCATAACCCATGTATGTGCAATATCTATTGTTCGAGCTGTTGCAGTAACAAAAACAGTGTCACATCCCTGGGATTTCAATGATACAAGTCAAATCAAAATATGACTCAAATAAAAATCAAATTGAAATCGGGTTTCTTATCTAACTCATTAAACAAATCAGAATCTTCTAATACTTACCCGTCCTTCGTGAAGACATTCAAAATTGGCAGTACTTTGGTTGTGAAGAAACTGAGTACGATCGTCTCCACTGACTATGACAATGAAAACACAAAACAACATCAAGTATATTTCTAATATCAACAAGTCACAGCTAAAGACTATAACCAACAAAGTTTATATGAGGCAATGGTTTGACTGAGAAAATATTGTTTAGCTCAGAGGTGTGATTATAATGTGAAAAAAAGTATGAGGAAAGATTGTACCTCTGATCCGGCCAAAATGTGAAAGGTCGGCAACCTAAATCGACCAACAGACAAATATAGCATTCAGGCTTGTTAGATAACATATATGCTCAAGATAATTAATAGATCAAATACATTCAGAAACCCCAAAACGACAACTATACTAAACTGATGTCACTGCTAAATAGCTTCAACTTATATTTATAGGGAAAATTGCAACAACTCCACATATATCACTGTACTTTTGCAGAGAGTCTCGGTATACAATGCATTTTTTTGCACAAACTTACTGTCTTCTCTGCAATTGTATATACTAAGTGATGAGGATATTTTCGGGATTATGAAAATATTCCAAGATTTCCATCTATTTTAACGGAATTATACTAACAGTGCAAAAAATACAAGGTGGACAGAGAGTTTTGCAATAAGCACGGTATATGGAGACTTTTTGCAAAAATGAAATAGTTAACAAAAAGTTTTTAAGATTTTCCCTCTTATAAATGAAGTAACCACCTTTTTATCCATTAACCACATTACGGAAAGTAAATTAGCAATAATCGAAAGAAAACGTGAAACTCTAAAGAACTTAAACTAAAATAACCACACACCACAACTCCATTATCAACAGCATCCAATGCCTCCTCGTCATTATCAAAGGTTTCAATAATCCCGTCCTCTGAGACTTTTGCTCCTGCATCTATCGCCGTATCCTGAAAACAATAACAACACACTGTAGCAATTAACATCACACTAAAATCCCTCCTGCTTCAGCTGATTTATCTATATAGAGTACCAAAACACTATGTTTGTCCACGAATCTCACAATTCATCTTCTTCTTTTCAAGAAACAGAGCATTTAATACACTGAATCAAGCCATAAACCCAACCAAAAGCCCTGACCTGAGAAATTCAAATTCTGTGCAAATTCCATAGCAATTCCGCAGAGAACTTAGGGTATGAATATGAATGCAAATAAACGATCAATCTCCATTTCCGTTCATGAGAGGGCTCACCAGGAGGTCGTGGTCGATCGGAGGAGGAGAGAGGTCGAAGGGCAAGGCGGCGGGAGCGAACTTGTTGCCGTGAAGTCGGAAACCGCCGCGATGAGAGGCGGAGAAGGAGAGGGACCGCCGTGAGGAGGAAGAGAGAGCTGGGCTCAACCCCAAACGACGTCGTCCCGCCGCCGTTCCGTAGCACACACACGGCGATGTGGCCGCCATTTTTTTTCGGTTCACCTGATTTTGTTTTTTCTTCTTTATCGGCAAAATAGGAAAAGAGTAGGGGCTTGTGCTTTCCCTAATGACTCATGTCTTTAACATTTCCTCCACCAGTTTCTCAATCACATTCTTTTGCTCATAGTTGTACCTGTAGGGACTGATAGAGGGGGCATTGCTTCCACTAACCAAAGGGATGACATGATCTTGATCCCTTCTAGGTGGGAGCTCTGTGGGTTCTCCAAACACTTTAGTGAATTCTGCTAGGACTTGTTGAACTTCTGGTGCTTCAATTATGCCTTCCTCTTGCACCTTGTAAAAGCTTCATAGGTAAATTCCATTTCCCTTGTTTCATTGTTCTTGTATCTTTAGTAATTTGATCTTGGCATACCTTTTTTGGTTCATCTTCCTTGAATTCTATCCATTTCCCATCTTTGATTATGGAAATACTCCTGTTTTCAAAGTCCCAGCAAATCTTCTTCCACTGTGTCATCCAGTCAGACCGCAATACCATGTCATAGTCTCCCAAATTCATGATTATGAATGTCCACTGGAATTCTACCCCTTGTATTTTTCAGTGAATAGTGCACTTGTTGCTGCATTCAACTTTATCACCATTTCCCAGAGTTACTATTATAGGAGAGACATCTTCTAAGGCTAATTTCAACATCTTGACAGTCTTCTCATCCACAAATGACTTAGAAGCCCTAGTGTCTCCCAAAATGAATATTACTCCCTGCTTTACCATTCCTCTTACCCTGATGGAGCCAGAATTTTTTAGACCTCCTAAAACACATAAGGTTGTTGTAGCCTCCCCAGAGTTTGTAAGTGGATCTGCACTGGGGGCTGTATATTCTACCAGAGCTCCATTATTGCGCTCCTCAGTTCTTCCTCCCCACTCCTCTTCATCTTCTTCCTCCCTTTCATCATCAGAAAAAATCATGAACATTTGTTGCTTGTTATGACAGACATGACCAGGAGTGTATTTTTCTTCACATCTGAAACACACCCCTTTCTTGAACATCTCCTACTTGTGAGAAGGTGAAATTTTCTTGTAATGCATGTTCTGGTTTCTGCCTGCACTATTATCTCCCTTACCAGGCTGCTTGAACTGTCGTTGCACTCTTCCAGGGTTGTGATATGATTTGCTTCTTGCTGTGTTGAAATTTGCTACCTTCAGTTGTAAGTTGGCCTCACTTTGCTTCTGCCTTAACTCTTCAAATCTTGCAAAGTACATAGCATCAGTCAAAGTTGATGGTCTTTGAATTTTGACCCCAGTTCTCAAGTTAGGCTTCAAACCTCCAATAAAATTTGACTTGTAATGTTCATCATCATAGTGAGGGTATCTGTTTCTAATGATGGACTTGTACTCATCAAACTCTGCTTCATAATCTTGGACTGGCCCTTTTTGGTATAAGTGTTTGAATTCTTCCAGAATGTCATCATGTCCCACCAGCTCGAATTTCATAATCACATCTCTACAGAATTGTGGCCAACGAACATAGTCCATTTCCTCAATGTACTCTCCATACCACAAACCAGTTTTTCCCCTCAGGTGGAGAGCAACCAATTCCACTTTCTCTTCCTCGAGTGTTCGATAATAAGCGAAATGGGCTCTACAGTTTCTTACCCACTGCCTCACCCCTCACCATCAAACTCAGGGATTTGTATAGTAGTAGTCTTGTACCTGTGAGGGTAACCCCTATCATCCAATTCCACAGCTCCTCTTCTGGCGCGAGGTCTGTCTCTGGGTTGGCCATAGTCCTCTTCCATCTCCAGATCCCTATTGTCCTCCATCCTGGCCCTTCTCTGGTTCCCATTTCCTCCCATTTCCAGGTATTCACGCCTCTGGTTTGTTTTATGACCCTGGTTTACTGATTCTTGTCCCAAGTTCTTGTTCCCACTGTTCAACCGACAGGGTATGGTGGGGTATACATGGGTTCCTTGCCGTTGTTCCTCGACACCACCTCGGCCTCGGAGTCAGCCTCAGCTATGGTGCTCAACCTTCCGGACTGGTTCTGAGGCAAGATTGTAATCGATTTTTGCATCTCCGTCATGCTCGCAGTGACCATGTTGAGCTCTTTCCTGATGGTCTGACTCAAGCGCTCCTCGGAGTCCGCCATGTTTACGCGCAGCGCTTCCATGGCCACCCTTATTTCTGCAATGGCCGTCTCATTCCTCTGGGTATATCATCAACTGAAGACCCTCGAACCACCATCACCGCGGAATCTTGGCTCTGATACCACTGTTAAGACTTCAACAATATAAATCAAACACAGATAAGATAGATCGAAGCTATTGTATTGATAAAAGGTAAAACTTAATCCCAAATTGATAGAAACACTCAAATCTCTAAATCGAAGATAAGAGAACTGAGTCTTATCCAGAGAGAGGCCGAAATACAGAAAATTCCTATAACATTCAAGATGAAACCCTAATTACTATCGCTAGCAATATATACCAACTCTGAGACTCCTGCAACCCTAGCTTCTGCTCTTTGTTTGCTCTCTGGTCTGGACCACGTACTGAGCAGAGGAAGAAGACGACAAGCAGGGACACGTGGGCGCTCTCACAACGGCTAGCTTTGACAGAAACGATAAAACCCGAACAACGACGTTTAACTTAATTATTTAAAACGGTGAAAAAACCCAAATTACCCCTGAGATCCAACGGCTCTCTTCTTCTTCAGCAAGCTAAGGAGTTGTAGCCATTTGACTTCCTGACAAGCTTGACGCAGGCAGAGATGGTTGGAGCAGGTAGCAGCAGCGAGGTCGTGGGATGATGTTGTTTGATGAGAGGAAGAGGATGATGTACGACGCGGGCTTGTACTATACCAATGACGAGGAAGACGAGGTTGGTGTGAATTCTTAGTGGTTAATTTCAATCGTCCATTATTTGGAGCTCTGTGGTTGAATTTCTCTGTTTTGAGATTTTAGGTGTTATCTGATTTTGTGCAAGAAATGGTTTCTAATGGCTTAAGAAAGAAAATAGAAGAAGCAATATAGAATGGAGGAATTACAAGGCATGTTAGATGGATGTGGTTCGAGATTTCGACACAAGATGGGAACTTGAAACCAATCCAACAACTTCACATTTCCAATATTACATGTACAGTGCTTTCTGCAATGATTTTGAGAGAGACGCAAGAGAAAATCCTTGTTTGGATTAGAATTTAAAAAAAAAATCATTTCTGTCGTGAGTAAAATAATGATCTCTATCAGTCTTATTTATTCAAATTAATAGACACTGTCTTGTTGTATGCAAAATTAATTATGAATAATTAATTATTATCTTATATTATTATTAAAATTATATCACATAAAAACTCAGTGAGTAAAGATGGAACTGTGATTATGGTGAAAAAATACACACAAGGAAGGAAGAGGAAAAATTGAGAAAAAAATGGGTTGAGTTTTTTTAAATTTGGTGGTGAGTTTAAGATGACCTAATAGCGGAGGGAGGAGGGGAGAATTTTAAAAAAAACCCATCAAATAAATAAAATAAAACTACCAAAATAAAACCCAACAAATTAAGATATGACCATATTTCATCTCAATTCTTATAAATTCACACAACCAAACCAAAATGCAAAACAAATATCTGTAGAGATTGACTTCAAGAGAGGAAATGGGGTTACATGAGAGAGAAGCAATGAAAAAAATCCTTGTTTTGATTTGTTTTGGTTTAGAATTGAAAAAAACGTGAGTAAAATCAAATAAAAGTAATTGGGCACAAAGTCATGGATGAGGCATTATTTTGAAAATTTGATGAACATTTAAGGGCATTTTAGACATTTCAACCTTTAATAATTTTTCCTCTCAAAATTTATCAGTGTTAGAGCAAATTGTAATTTTCTGATAACTAGGTGAGCTGAAATGATAGTTTTTAAAATATGTATAGTAATTTGTAAAATGGCTCCAACTAAGTATAGTAACTTGTAATTAACCCTATTAAGAATATATGATGCTTTACTTTATTCATATAAGTCATGATATTTATAAGCATACGAT
>JAOWBG010042201.1:0-12094 GCA_028566255.1 Geranium maculatum
GTATAGAGGACACAATATATTTTATCGTGTTACATCATCTGAAATTAATATTGTTGCAAACAACACATCTACATAGTAGTTTATCGAGCTCCCAAAATTTTCTCTCTTCGCTGAATCCACCGTCGTGCAAGCCGGCTGAGGATGAAGCTGTTGACTTGTTAGAAACAGTGTAAAAATATAAATTTTGAATAAAATGTGGAGATGCAAAATTTATTCAATTGAGTGTCGCAATAATAATAATTATTTTGAATTTGAGAAATAAACTTAAAAGTGAACGGAGTAGTGATCCAGTACATAAGATCTAGGATAATATTGTGAACCTTTCGTGCACGTGCCTAATCAGAGAAACTCAGATACTGAGCTTTCTTTGCCGCCATTTTCCTTTCTCCAACCAAATCTTCCCGTTCTCGTCTCCGCCATTTTTGTACTTGGCTGAGATCAATCGGAGGTCTGTAGTGTAAGGAATGGCGATTTCTAAATTTCTGGTCGACATTTTCAGGACAATGCCGCCAGTCTGGCGTCTAGGGTTAAGAAGACCGATGCGCGAGAAATCGAGAGTTACTATTCGCAGTACTACGAGAACTATATTAGGGCACTGGACAAAGGCGATCGCGCAGATAGGTACGGAACAGAAACTTCATGTTTGGGGCTCAATTAGCTTGATTTTTAGGGGTTGGTTTTGAAGTTGATTTGTGATTCGATTACTGTTTGCGTTGTTATTTGCAGAGCTCAGCTTGGCAAGGCTTACAAGACGGCGGGAGTGCTTTTCGAAGTGCTCTGTGCCGTTAACAAGACCGAGAAAGTCGAAGAAGTTGCTCCAGAGGTTGGTCCCTTTGGTTGATCCCATTTCTTGATACCCATTTTTTGTTTGGTTCACAAAATGGGTCATAATTGTTGTGATGATCCTCATTTTTGTTTTCTGGGAGTGTTTAGATTATTGCTGCAGCAAGAGATGTCCAGGAAAAGACTGAAATTTACGCGCCTTATAATATTCTTCCCCTTGACGCGGCTGGGGCTTCTCAAGCCATCATGCAGCTTGACGAGGTATAGTGAAATTTACATTGTGTGTTGATGTTGTTTGTAACCATTTATTATTAGGACGGCATCGTGTTAGTGTAGACCTAATTTCACGTGCTTCTGCTGTTATAAGGTTAAAGCTTCAGTGGCTGCGTTGTCCAACACACGAGGCTTGAATTTTCCGCCTCTCTTTGAGCAGGACAGACAGGCTACGGGAGATTTAGACATCCTCGATTGGCTAAGGGCTATGTTTGGATTTCAGGCATGCTCTTGACCTTGAAGATACGATGTTGATTGTTGTTTTTTATTTTATCTTATTTTGAAATGAATGAGAATGACTTGTGTTTTTGGTTTATTTCTGACTACAGAAGGACAATGTCAGAAACCAGAGGGAGCACTTGATTTTATTACTTGCTAATAATCATGTTAGGCTTGAACCCAAACCTGAACCTCTCAACAAGGTACGTGACTGTCCTCTTAGTCCAGGGATGTATTTTGTTGCATTTTGGAACTTTATCACTAATACTATTTGCATTTGTCTCAAAGATTGTATGTGTCAGTTCTAAGTGCAGCAAAACATCTATGTGGCGTGAAACATAGGTGTTTAACTTAGAGCATATTAACTTTCAGGCCATAGGAATATCTTATGTTAAATATCTGGGTTGAGTTTCATTTCAATTAGATTCTTATGCATGCTTACTTTGCAAATACCGGGGGTTTTACTGAAGTAGTGACCTTATCTTCTTTGTTTAGCTTGATGATCGTGCTGTTAATGCTGTTATGACCAAGCTTTTTAAGAATTACAAATCATGGTGCAAATTTTTGGGCCGGAAACACAGTTTAAGGTAGGATTGACAGTATGTGCATCTACATCTGTAAGCAGACTTCTTCTATATGCTTTTGAGGTTTTTTGTTTTAACTTGAGCTTCCATCGTATTATCTGAAGAACTGATACTAAATCATATTCCATACAGGCTTCCCCAAAACGAACAGGAAATGCAGCAGAGAAAGATACTCTACATGAGCCTATTTCTTCTCATTTGGGGTGAAGCTTCTAATGTCCGCCTCATGCCAGAATGTCTATGCTTTATTTTTCACAATGTGCGTAATGCTTATTATCTATCTCCCTTTCCAGTTTTTTTTATTAAATATCTAGTTGTTTAATGAAGTTATCAATAGTGTAGCATATACATGTTTACAAATCTTTCATAAACGTACAGATGGCAATGGAACTCTATGGTATGATGACTTCAAATGTTAGCATCGTAACTGGCGAAAACATCAAGCCTTCTTACGGCGGGGAAGATGAGGCTTTCCTACGGAAGGTCATAACACCAATTTACCATGTAATTGAAAAGGTATTTCCTGTTGAAAACATGCGTACTGTGCTCTCCTTTTACTTCTGAACTTTTTAGTCTGGAAGTAAAAAAACATGCATTATGATATCCAGGAAGCAGCAAAGAGCCGAAATGGAAAAGCTCCTAACTCAGATTGGTGCAATTATGATGACCTGAATGAATATTTCTGGTTTGTATCCTTTTTAATATATAACTCCAAGCATTGCTACTAGATACTATGATTTTTTTTGTCTTCTACCATCTAATTTCCCCCCAATATATTGTTCAGGTCACCTGATTGTTTCTCTCTCGGTTGGCCTATGCGTGATGATGGCGAATTTTTCAAATCAACGCGTGATATTACTCATGTACTCTATTGTTTTAATCATGTAACTATTCAACCCAAATTAGAGCATCTATTATTTGGATAACACTATCTTCTATAACAGGGAAAAGGAAAACAATCTTCTCAGAAAATACCACCACCTAGAAGAACAGGCAAATCGTCTTTTGTTGAAACTCGAACATTTTGGAATATCTTTCGAAGTTTTGATCGATTATGGACCTTTTATATACTGGCTTTACAGGTATTTAGTAGCAACAAAGTAGAAACAATGGAGTGCATCATAGCCACTCCCGAGTTCGTGATTTTGTGCCCATGATCTAATGCATGTGTTCTAATGTTGTAGGCAATGGTCATTGTTGCATGGAGTGGGGCTACATTTGAAAGGATTTTACGAAGGAATGTTATATATAATGTATCCAGTATTTTCATCACAGCCGCATTTCTTCGCTTCGTCCAAAGTATGTTACCAGATAGTAGTTTCTTAAATTTGTGCATAAGTTTTATACCCAATTATAAAACTATAAATAATGAATGCCAACATTTTTTCTAATATACTTCTTTAGTTCTATAAGCTTTACGGACATCTTGTGAAAATTGTTACAACATATCGATTTAGTTGCTGTCACTGCCATTAGTATAAAATGGGTGGGTTCTGAAGAATGATGGGAAGAAATAGAAGCATTTTGAAAAATCAAATTATATATAATATTTAAATAGATATATGAAAGATTCTAGACTGAAACTAGGGTTTTGGGTCTAAGCCAAGAAGTTATTGGCTTAAACTTAGTATATCACTCAAAGAAGGTTATCTGCGGCCACATAGTCAGTGGGGGCGGGTATGAGTGATATTTGATGAGGTAAAATCATTTGATTGATCAGCTGGATGAAAGCAAATACCTCATCTGCTTCATTTTCTTCAAAAAAACTAATGTATTTTTAGAACTCTCATTATTATTTTTTGAAGAAAGAACTATTATTGACCTGCCATTTCATGAATGACTTGTGCAATATTACATGGTAGAGCAAGTGTTGCTTCATAATCATATATAATATACATAAGATAGGACCAGTTTTCTATTTTGACAAACTCATATTTACTCAGTAACTTTTTGTAGTAATTATCTATACTAGGATCCACAGCTCCCTTTCTTCCACTTTCTAACTATGTTGTTAGAAGGATTGGAGTAGATGAACAAGCAAAGAGTATGTGTGAAGATGCTGGTGTAGATTTGTGCCTTAAGAAATTTCTATATTTCAATGTTTAGACATTCCTTTTAGTGCATATTACTGAAAGTTTGACTAAAATCGTGTGATATACACTTATTTGGAATCAAGTTTATGAATTCTGTCCCATTTCTTGCGAGATTAATTGGAACCAGAGCGCTAAGTAGAACAATCACGTCCTCTAATTCTGCCCCGTTTTTTGCGAGATTGTAGTTAGTTATTAAAAGAAATCATGACTGCTATTAAAGTCTACAGTAAACCACAGAGCTAATACACATAACTGATGGCTTTGCATCCTCTCTCCCTCATCTTATTTCCTAGCTGATATATCACTTAAATGTGAAGCTTTTTTGTGGAATCACGTGATACATTTATTTTGTGAATTTCATCGTGTCTTGACACACGTTCTCAATCTTCCATCTGAAACAGGTATTCTGGATTTTGTGTTGAACTTCCCTGGATATCATAGGTGGAAATTCACTGATGTCTCGAGAAACGTGCTCAAGATAATTGTTAGTTTTGCATGGACAATCATTCTTCCTGTATTATATGCAAACTCTTCTGATGCCCCCGCAGCAGTCAAAGATGTGTTCTCACTTGTTGGCAACAAAGTAAGGGGTGTTCCACCTTTATACATGATGGCAGTGCTAATATATTTGCTTCCAAATTTACTAGCAGCTGTATTGTTCCTTTTCCCTATGCTCCGGCGTTGGATTGAGAATTCAGACTGGCTTATCTTTAGGTTGCTTTTGTGGTGGTCACAGGTATCCATATTAATCCAAGTCTCTCATCTTTACTCTATTCTCTAGAGCGTTTCATAGGATAGGTTATCTGGCTTCATCTAATTCATTGACGTGTAGTTTGTTGCAGAAGTTTATTGGATATTGTGGTAAAGAAGACCAATAAAAAATATGTGTTTATATTAGCTAAGCAATATATCTTAAAATCAATTTTGTATAAGACACAGAAGACATGTTGTGCCAAGTCTTCTCAACTAAAGAAAAATTATGGTTAGTGGCTTTAGCTGTTGGAAGGCAAGAAGTTATTGGATCATTAGACTCATCGAGCCAATGTTAGGAAAAACTAAGTTTTGACTCTGCCACGAAGGCTATAATTCTAATAATGTTAGAAGTAAAAGTTTTATATTTCTTCATTGATTAACTTACTACCAGCCTCTACATCAAAGGTGTTGCATCTTGCCAATAATTTTCACTTTTACTGCAGTACATTTGTTTTGATGAATCCAGTTATTCCATGTCTAAGATTTGAGCTATCTTTCCTTGTTCTATTTAGGGTATAATGTATAATCATTTTTTTCCTCGGCTTTCTAAAGCTAAACAAATTTAGTCTTTGACATCACCTTATATTTTTTATGTCTAGCTGTCTACATACCCAATAGCCTTGGATTACTAGGATAGTCATAGCAGCAAGGTTTGCCAGATAAATCACTTCACTTGCCGGAAAAAAACACCGTACTTAATGTGAATCTGGAGGCAGTTAGAATTCAATTTTCCCATTCATATATGACAGGAATACTAATGAGAATCCCGAGTCTTAAATTCGAAACAGTTGTGCTTAGTTAAAGCATTGAGATAATAGATTAAGATGAATGCCCTTTTAACATTTAAATGATTGAATAAAAAAACAGTTCTAGTGAAGTATGTGTATACACTACTTTTATCGGCAATAGAGAAATTAGATTGAAAAAGAGGTTGTACACTAGTTTACTTTTATATATCTGGATGCATAAGTTGTAAATAGAACTAATCAATTGTGGACGTATATCTTAACTATTGAGCTTGTTTGAACGGCACTGCAGAGTGATGATATTAGTATAAAAAAATTGTCATACTTTTCTGCCTTAAGACAGGTAGTTAATATTTATCTATCCTGCTCTGTTCCAGCATTCATTTTTGAAAGGATTAAGAAGCAGATCTCTCTTATTTACTTTAGTTCTTGAAATTGGAAAATCTTGTTTTGTCTCGTGAACAAAATTGTTTGCCATGTGCAGCCAAGAATTTATATTGGGAGGGGAATGCACGAAAGTCAGTTTGCACTTATAAAGTGAGTTAACCTTATTTACTTTGATTTAGGTATATTTTATGTTTGTTTCGTTTGTCTCATATTGCATCATTCCTTGATGTACAATTTCAGGTATACTATCTTTTGGGTGCTACTTCTTTGTAGCAAATTTGCATTCAGTTATTATGTCCAGGTAATTTGTTTGTTTTCTATTGCTATTTTTTATATAGTAAGTTGGTTATGTGAGAACTCCCAGGATTGTTTTCCTTTTTACCTATCGCCTATCTCTTCCCCAGATAAAACCTCTTGTGAAACCAACAAGGGATATAATGAGTATCCGTAGAGTCAAATATGCCTGGCATGAGTTTTTCCCTGGAGGTATTTACCCTGATGCTCCACAAAAAATTTCAATTTAGTTCGTTGTTTTATGCTACACTTTTTTTTTGTTTTGTAAATGCAGTTAAGAAACCATATGGAGCCGTTTTATCACTCTGGGCACCTATAATCGTTGTACGTATTACTAATTTCTATATTTGTTACTGGCAAGTTATACTGGTGCCAAGTAGCCAACTCAGTAAGTTGTCTTTGATGAAGATATCTTCATTGTTTTACGACTTGAAATGCAGGTTTATTTTATGGACACTCAAATTTGGTATGCTATTTTCTCAACCCTGTATGGCGGTTTTATAGGGGCCCTTGATCGTCTAGGAGAGGTAATTTTTCTGGCTGCTTCATTCACCATCTTGTAAGAACTATTTGTGAAATTTTCTCTCATGATATTCGGCTTGACATTTTAATTCACTGTCTGGAGGTAATTTTGATTCACATATGTGGAACCATGGGAACAATGAGATGTTTGTATCTGTACTGCCAAACTGTCTTCGGTTTAATTTTTTTTGGCACGGGATATGTTTTTCAGCAACCATCCATAGGACTTTGATGATGACATCTCATTACATTGATTTTCCAACATTCTTCTAATTCTGTCATTTGCAAATGACTCATAATTAGGTTCCATTCATTAACGCTAATTTGAGGATATTATGTCACTCGTAACACCTAGGGTTCATGATTGTACCAATGTTTGTTATATCTTATTTTTACAGATCCGAACACTAGGCATGCTGCGGTCACGGTTCCAGTCCTTACCTGGTGCATTTAATACTTGTTTGGTGCCTTCTGACGATACAAAGAAAAGAGGGTTCTCTTTCGCGAAGAGTTTTGCAAAGGTTATGCTCACATTTCTATAATGATGGGGGTAATCACACCTTAAGATGAGTAGTCTTACACATATTTTAGTTGTGTAAAGATTATTGTGTTGTACATATATAGGCTTCATCAAGCAAGAGAAGTGAAGCGGCTAAATTTGCTCAGTTATGGAATGAAGTAATATGCAATTTCCGTGAACAAGATCTCATAAGCGACAGGAAAAGCCCCTCAACCAAGTTACACTTTGTTTGAACCCATAAATATATGTGCGCAGTTAAAGACTAAACTTACCATTTCTTTATTCCAGGGAGATGGATCTCTTGATGGTTCCATATTCATCTGATCCTAGCCTGAAAATGATTCAATGGCCACCATTTTTGCTTGCAAGCAAGGTCAGCTAAATCCCTATTCTGATGTGTATATTTGGTCTGTCGCTGACCTTTTTCAATCTATGCAGATCCCAATAGCATTGGATATGGCAGTTCAATTTCGATCTAGGGACTCTGACCTTTGGAAGCGTATGTCTGCGGATGAATATATGACATGCACAGTCACAGAATGCTATGAATCTTTCAAACTTGTCCTTAATACTTTGGTAGTCGGAGAAACTGAGAAAAGGTTACTACTGACCCTTTTCCTTGTCTTCATACCTATATTTTGATGATCTAGATGATAAACTTCTGCAAATGTTAAGCGCAATTTGAAGGTCAGCTGAACTTCACCTTTTGTTTTCGTCATAACACAACAACACACACCTCAACCCCTGAACAGTTTATTTCATTTTATTACTCATGCTTATTTGAAAGCACTGTTACTTTTGAAGAGGATCTCCTCTTGAAAAAGTTCAAAAACTTATTCCTTCTCAAAGATTTATTCCCAAGCTTTTTCTGCAAAGCCTGTATTCCTTGATAATTGAAACCCAATGATGGAAGAGCCTTAATTTCACTAGTTTTCATTTATTTATTTAGTTCTTTCGTTTTAAAAAAAGAGAGATATAGAAAGACAAAAGGTGACCAGTTTACGTTAAGGAGACTACCATCGATGTTAATGCACTTCTTTATCTTTGTGATTTATGTTTATGTTATAGTAGATTGCTTCACAATAAGTTACCCTAAGAAGTATTTATTTTAAATAATTGTATATATTAATGCATGGATTGTTGAACATAATGAACTGTGATTAACTTTTATTGTACTTTTGCAGGATAATCGGTATTATCATTAAAGAAATTGAAAGCAACATTGGAAAGAATACATTTCTTGCAAATTTCAGAATGGCTTATTTACCCACTCTTTGCCAAAAAATTGTAGAGCTTGTGGGTATTTTGGTGAGTGATGTGCTCTCTAATAAAATGCGTAGTTAGTTTCTCGTGGATTGTCACTGGTTCTCTATCACCCCAGAATAGGAATTCACCATTTCCTTTCATGTTGCAGAAAGTAGGTGATCCATCCAAACGGGATGTGGTGGTATTAATACTGCAAGACATGTTAGAAGTAGTTACCAGTGATTTGATGGTGAATGAAGTCCGGTGGGTGGATTTTGTTACTTTTCAGTTATATAAATAAAACTTTTGCTTCAGTTGTCATATTTCTATGATGAAAGTAACCATTACGGTTTTCTATCTTATAATTGTTCAGTGAATTGGTAGAACTTGGTCATAGCAGCAAGGATTCTGGAAAGCAACTTTTTGCGGCTGCAGACACAAAACCTGCTATTGTATTCCCGCCTGTGATTACAGCACAATGGGAAGAGCAGGTATCTATATTCAGTATGTTTTTCCTAAAAATTAAATTGTACTCACATGAGAAGTATTTTACCAAAAAAATATCATATTGGAAGTTATATGAATACTTCACCTTTAGTGTCTTGCGTTTCTTATTGTAAATTCTTGATATTTATAGGCCAGATGTATTGACTATAAGGCTTAGGTCAGCACCATAACAGCCCAGAGGGCTGAATGTATCTGTTACCTTGATGAGTCGATCATTTTTATAATTTGTACCATAGTAAACCTGTCATAGAATATGCATGTGAATTCATTAACGTTTATTTTTGTTGAAGTGCTGGATTTGATTTGAAAAATACTTACAAATGGAGGTGTGTGCTTGGTATTCAGAAGAGAAAGCAAACTGAAAAAATAATTTTGTGGTTGGAGGGAATATTAATGCTGATGATATCGCTAACTTGACGTGTTGTGTACATTGAATTGACATTTAAAATTGGTGTATGAGATAAATACATCAAGCCTACAAGAATCACTCGTTGTCATAATCTCATAATTTTCTCTATACACCAATGATTTACTGCACAATCAAATCCATGATTAGTCATGTCATGGAAAAGTCAACTTATTTTAACTTGTATGCATGGAGAATCCTATATATTCTGCAGGATTAAGCTGCCCTATCCTCATAACAGAGGTGATTATAAAGTTCTCTTTCAATTAATGTTGTTCCAGATAAAACGCCTCCATCTCCTTTTAACAGTGAAAGAATCTGCCACTGATGTTCCAATCAACCTTGAAGCACGCAGAAGGATCGCCTTCTTTACAAACTCATTGTTTATGGAGATGCCACGTGCTCCTCGAGTTCGTAAAATGCTCTCATTCAGGTATTGTTATTGTCTGCTTATTGGGATCTATCTCAGTTCAGTCATTTTCTTAAATTAGGGACATCATACCATCACAAGAAATTAGATACAATAATTATGTTTTGGCTTTCTACATCCCTTCAAGCTTTCAAGTTTAATGCTGCTGAAATTCTTTAACTTGACCGCTTACCCTCTTACGGTTGGCAGTGTCATGACTCCATACTATAGTGAGGAGACAGTCTATTCCAAATCTGACCTTGAGATGGAGAATGAAGATGGTGTATCAATCGTATACTACTTGCAAAAGATCTACCCAGGTTGGGGACACTGTACACATTCATTTTAATAGTTTGTTTAACATAGGTCACCTCTCCAAGAGCTGAAATGGTGGGGTTGGCTCTACTCACTTGGAAACCTTCAATTTTCTTAGATGAGTGGAGTAACTTCATGGAACGAATTGGTTGTAAGAAGGAAAGTGAAGTTTGGGACAACGAAGAAAACATCTTGCAACTTCGCCATTGGGCCTCCTTAAGAGGACAAACTCTCTGCAGGACAGGTAAGAGATTTTTTAGTGTTCATTTATCAATTTGCCTCTGGTACTGATTACTTTGGTGTTGCAGTTAGAGGGATGATGTACTATCACCGGGCTTTGAAACTTCAGGCTTTTCTTGACATGGCTACTGAAAATGGTAAGAGCAGAAAAGCTCTTTTTGCTATAATATTTTAATGATATACTGAAATTTGACGCAATAAAGGTGTAACATCCCCACTCCCTGTTGAATATGGGCAGAAATACTAGAAGGCTACAAAGCCATCTCCATCCCAACAGATGTAGATAAGAAAAGCCAGAGATCCCTGTATGCTCAATTAGAAGCTGTTGCAGACATGAAATTCACATATGTTGCTACCTGTCAAATCTATGGGAATCAGAAGCGGAAAGGAGATCGCCGTGCCACAGATATCCTGAATTTGATGGTCAAGTATGTTCTCCATCTTATATAGTGAACGAAGTCCCAAGTATTTTCTCAGTTTACTTATTAGAAATTCTGATTCATGGTGCTTCAATGCAGCTATCCTTCTCTTCGTGTAGCATACATTGACGAGGTTGAAGAAAGAGATGATGGAAAGGTTAAGAAAGTTTATTATTCTGTGTTGGTCAAAGCTGTTGCTAATCTTGATCAGGTAATTTTACTTCAAATCTATGTGAGAACCACCAGGTTCCCTAAAAGAACAAATGGTAATTTTTATTCAATCTGTTCTGAAGGAAATATATCGTATCCGATTGCCGGGTTCAGCAAAGGTAGGAGAAGGCAAGCCCGAAAATCAGAACCATGCTGTAATTTTCACTCGCGGGGAAGCTCTTCAGGCCATTGACATGAACCAGGTACAATTATGGATGTTTGAGCTACCCTACTGGAAGTTGTCATATTAAGCAAGCATGTTCTAATGGGTTAGTGATCCATTACAGGACAATTACTTGGAAGAAGCTTTTAAAATGCGTAACCTTCTGGAAGAGTTTAATGAGGATCATGGTGTGCGTTCACCTACTATTTTAGGTGTTCGTGAGCACATCTTTACTGGAAGGTGGGGTAGAAGTTTAGCTATTTTACCTTTTTCTTGCGCCTGACACGATTCTATATTTATCTTGCAGTGTTTCTTCTTTAGCTTGGTTCATGTCAAATCAAGAAACAAGCTTTGTCACAATTGGTCAAAGAGTTCTTGCAAGGCCTCTGAAGTATGTTTTCTTGCTTGCTCTTTCGTTTGATATATAACGATTTTAATGCAGTTTTTCATGAATTCTAGTTTTTTCTTTTAAGGTAATTGTTACTCTATTTAACAAACCATATAGTTTAGATTAGATTAGATTTCATTACCAGGGTTGCTTCACTTGATCCATAAGTAATAATTTCAGTACAAAACTGGATTTTGGCATGACAGTTCCTTTTGTTCTTCTTAGTCCTCGTCTCTCTTGAATTGTTAAAAAATTAAGTGGCATTACATGAGAACCAATATTCTTTTTCTTTATATTTGGAATTAAATTTATCTGGGATAGTATTACTACTTACTCGATTTTATGTTATACTAACATTATCGTATGGTTGTTTAGGGTTCGTTTCCATTATGGTCATCCAGATGTGTTTGACAGAATCTTCCACATCACCCGTGGCGGCATGAGCAAGGCTTCTCGTGTCATCAACTTGAGTGAGGATATTTTTGCAGGTGGGATTGTTGGAGCATCTGCCCTCATAGAAATATATGTAATTTGGTTACTCCATGACATTTGCTTTACTTATCTAGGTTTCAACTCAACACTAAGACGAGGGAATGTAACTCACCACGAGTATATCCA
>JAOWBG010043310.1:0-11427 GCA_028566255.1 Geranium maculatum
ACTGTAGAAAGTAGCCCCCGTAGCTCAACGGATCAGAGCAGCAGATTTCTACTCTGTGGGTTGCGTGTTCGAGTCACGCCGGGGGCACGTCATAGCAAAATGTTGTGACCGTACGATGCTTAATAGTTTGAAAGGTGGTGGGTCTCCTTCCGCTCCGTTGGACTCCCAAAACTAAAGTATCGTGCGTTTAGGGCCAGTAGCTCAGCAGGTAGAGCAGCGGACTCATAATCCGTTAGGGCGTCCGTTCAAGTCGGACCTGGCCCACTATGCCCCCGTAGTCCAATAGGCAGAGACACACCACTTAAAATGGTGCAAGTGTGGATTCGAGTTCCACCGGGGGTACGTGCCATTTACACGACCACCAATGGATGAATATGGTAACCACAGATACGAAGAGGAGTTAACAGGTAGAAAACCGGAATTACGTGAGTACATAGCCAAGAAAAACGCCGAAGCAGTAAACAAAGCTCGAACTCAAATGGAGAATACTAGCATGGAGCCACGAGGCGCATTTAACATCACCACCAGCAAGGTGCCTGACGGTTACGTCGGTCAGGTGTTTGTTGATGGTGTCCGGGTGTGGGAAAGCAACCCAGTCGATGAGCGTGAAGACGCTAAGAAGCTAGCCGAGCAAAAGATGAGTAACGTGTTCTCGAAGATGTTCGAGTAATTTGAGCTGCTGCTAGTTGGTCATGGCTGGTAGAGGCTTGGAGAGCAGCAACTCTCGCGAAGCCAATACGTGGTCCACTGATATGACGATCAACCATATCAGCGGCCGGGCGGTTAATCTCACCGTGCCACAAACGAGATAGTGGGGCATGGCGTCAGAGCAATTGTGGTGCCTATGCTTAAACGACAGTTACCGTGATGAACGGACCTTGTGCCCACGCTAGGCCGCCCTGAGGTAGACCTCTGTTAGCCCGCATTCCCCCTTTTGCGGTGAGCTTAGAGTGGTGTAACGGTTCGACTCCGTTCGGCGGCACTCTGGAAACAATTAACATTCGGAGGAATCATCGATATAGAATACGAAATTCTTGACGAACATGCTCGGATATGCGTACTATTAGCTATGCATGGCAATAGAGTGTTCGTCACCAACGAAGACGGCACGCTCGCAGCAACAATCATGAGTATCAGCGACTACGAAAATCTGAAGGAGAGAATCAATGGGTAAGCGCAACATCACGCCTCATCAGGCCAAGGAATGGCTGAATAACAATAACAAGACTAACTATAGGCCACTTAGAGAGGACCTTGGTCGCAGGTATGCCCGAGATATGCTTGCTGGGTCTTGGCATGACACTGGTGACCCTATTGCTTTCGATGTTGATGGTCAGCTTCAGAATGGCCAGCACAGGCTTTTTGCCATTACGGTTGCGAACATTGACGTTAGGCTAACCGTTGAAACCAACAAGCCTTACGAGCTTCGCGACTATTACGACTTGCACAAGAAGCGCACGATGGGTAACATTCTTGCCGCTCGTGGTATTAAGAATGGTGTTGCTGTAGCGAGTGCTAAGCGTCTTCAGCTTGATTTCTTTGGTATGCGACAGGGTCGTGGTGCCATTGGTCGTTATGCCTCTGAGGCTGAAATTCTTAAGATGATTGATGCCGATGAGATTCTGCTCTGGGTTGTAGAAAACATCAGTAGTAAGAATCTTGTGCCTCGCAAGGTTTGTAATCAGACAGTAGCTATCGCTTGCTACACTGACCTACACGCAATTGATCCTTATGCTTGTGCAGAGTTTTTCTCGCTCATGGTTGAGCCAGTTAATCTCGACAAAGATCATCCCATTATGGCCCTGCACCGCAAGTTTACCCAAGGGTCATGGCCTGGTCGAGGTCGCATGCTTCGCCTCCAGCAGGCATCGGTAATTTTCAGGGCCTGGAATGCTTGGCGTGGTGGTGAAGATAGGGATCACTTCAAGTCGAATGTTACCAACGATGAGAAGAAGCTCGTTATCCCAGAGCCCACTAAGGATACCGTGCTCGATCACACTCGCCCGCAGGAGACTGATTAAATGTGTTTAGTTGGGAGCTAACATTAGCAGTACGTCGTGCCACTTGTGAGCTTCGGCTTTGGGCACTCTACGACCGTTATGGCAATACGGTACGCATGCGTAGTCGGTGCCCGGAGATGGGACCAAGTTGGCATAAGAAAGATGACGTCTTAGCAGCCATTCACCGAGAGATTCGGCGTGAGCTTGACGAAATTAGACATCTTCGTACACAACAGCAAGCAACCTCATTGGGAGCATTTCGATTGGTGTTACACAAAAGCGGGGGTGATTTTCACGAAGTCGAACCAGGACCTCGCATTATCGACCTCATTAGTCAGGTCATTGAGGTCAATGAACAAGCTACAGGTTGGAAAGACACCGACTATGGTATGGGAGTCATAGCTGGCCTTAAAGAGGCACTAGATGTTTTCTACAACCCTTACAAATATCTATCGGTCGAACAGCAAAAAGAGTTCGAGAGCGCTGAGGATGCCCGTGCAGCCATCGTCTCGAACCGGGCAGGTGGGCGACCAGACACGCTAGCGAGCCGTCCGGCAGGCAACCATGGGCCCACACTAGCCCAGCTACGAGCAGAGGCAGACACAGAGGTGGTGGTCCGCCGTGGCCGCACATGAAAACCTATCGGACCTTGTCGACCTGTTTAAGAAAGTCGAAGTAGACGGTTATGTACTATTGCCAGATGACTACACAGCATTAGGTTATCTTGCAATGGGAGTCAACGACTACAACCGAATGCTATTTGTTGTCGGTCAAGCCAATATGGCACTAGAATTTCTCGACACACCCGCTAAGTGGCTACGCTACCACATGTGCAAAAACGAAGATGGGAGCTATGGTATCCGATGAGTAAAATCAGTGACGACGCACGCGCCATGATTGGCATTCTTAATTGTCGCGGGTGGTTTCAGGGATGGTATAATAATCCTTCCACAGGTGAGGTTTGTTTTCTTGGAGCTAGAAATATAGCTGTAGGAGAATCTGTAGATTCCTCATGTGTAGATTTGCATAATGACCCTTTAACTAATGCATGCCGTGAGTATTTAGGCATTACAGATTATATGCATCACTGGAACGATGAGCCAGGACGTACAAAAGAAGAAGTATTGAGTATGCTTGAAGATGTAGCCATTAAGCATGATGACGACCAGATGAGGATTAAGCCATGAGTGTCAGCGATGACCTAAACAAGGCAGCCAACTATATTGATAAGTATGGCTGGAATCAAGGGAGTTTGGTTGGGCACGTAGCTCGTTTAAAGGGAAATCCTTACCCCAATGTGTGCGCGCTTGGTGGACTTCGCTATGCAACAGATAGTCTAGCGTGTTGCCACCAATTCGGTAACGAAGATAGATACAATAAAGCCTGCTCCGTTCTTGAGGAATTTCTCGGAATCGATAACATTCCAGATTGGAACGACACTCAAGGCCGGACAGCCAAGGAAGTAATCCAGGCACTAAGGGACGCTGCCACTAAGAATCAGCCTGACACTATGTGGGGTTAACTATGGAACCATACGAAGTTGCTAGTAACGCTGCCAACTACATGGAAAAGCACGGTCATGCCAAGCATGCATTAAGAACCCCAACTGGTAGGGTTTGCCTGCTTGGGGCCATGAACATGGTTGAGCTTGGCGAAGATTTTAATGGTGGTAGAACTCGGACTCCACATGTAATTGCTGAAGCTATGGATATGAGTCTCAGTGAAGCTGTTGAATGGAACAACGAACCAACAACTAAGGGCGAAGAGGTAATTCAATTCCTGCGCGACGCCGCAGTTAAGCTGACGCCTGATGCAATGCGCGTATCGGATTAGCAAAGATGAGCCGCCATGATTACTTTGTAGCCCAACAACTTAGCCGCAATAGCCAAGTTACCTTTACATCGCTAATCATGGCAGCTATTATTAAGTGCGAAAGAGACCAGTATCCAGCACTGAGGCAAGCTTTTCGCAATATCGTACACGAGTATTGGGATCGACATCATGGTGTTCGTGGATATCTTCGGGGTGAGAATGCTGAAGCTGACGCTGAATACTTCACAATTGACAAGACAGCAGAGATAATAGACATGAGGAGGTCCAAAAGATGAAGAGTAGCTTTTCTGGTAGCGGACACTGTATTCATGTGCTTGAACACGCATGGCCAGATCACATTGTAATTCGTGAACGCCCTGCATTGACTGATATGGATCACACCATGGTGACAAATAAGACTAGCTTTGCTGCCTTCATTAAGGGTGTGAAGGCTGGAGAGTTTGATCATTTTGTGGAGGGTTAGCGATGAAAGATTGACACGATAGAGCACTTAAGTGCCCGGGATTGGGGATGGATAGAACGTGCGAGAGTTTTGGCACAAAGTAATATGGTATCTAGGTCATCCCACGGAGCCGTACTCGTCAAAGGTGGCCGGTTACTTGGATGGGGTACCAATAGAAGCCGAACGCACGGAAGATGGATTACCGATAGGCCACGTTCGTTGTGTTCAATACATGCTGAAATGTCGGCGCTGCGACGTAGTAGCCAAAGCGTGGATTCCACTGTATATGTCGTCAGACTCAATCGATCTGGTGCATATAGGAACAGCGCACCTTGTCACGACTGCACAACACAACTTCAGCAAGCAGGAATTAAGCGAGTAGTTCATACATGAGACACACTCAGCTGCCGATCGGTCAATATGGGGGATGATTCAAGGGAGATATTGTGGACAAGAAGCAGTGCGCAAACGAAATCTGTACCCAAGTAGCATTATTCAAGATTGCAGGCATCTATTGTTGCGGTAACCACACAAGTTGGGCAGCGCGCAAGGGATTGGAGCAGTCACAAGGAATCGGGGTAACAATTGATTGGGCGGCCGAAAAAGCAGCCTAGAGCAGACCTAATAGCCGAACTCAAGATGCTTGAGGGCAAAGAACCGAATTGGCGCGACCAAGCACATTGTCGAGCACTCGATCCTAAGACATCTGACTCAATATTCTTTGACGTCGATACCAACGACCCATTGAAATTGGCACGAAGGGCTTTCTGCAATGCGTGCCCAGTGCAGTTAATTTGTAGGCTCTACGGCGATGTGAATCAGCCTGATTATGGAGCCTACGGTGGATACACCGCAAAAGAGCGCCGACTACAGATTCGCTACCCTGAAGGATCACCCTCAGCTGAGGCCATTAATGCTGAATAACAATTATTACGACGCAGAAGATTGTCACTGTGGTATCCCGATCCTCGAATTGGGTACCAAATTGTGTAGTGAATGCAAGAGAGCCGAATGCGGTAAAGGCTCAATCGATTGCATTATCTTCCACAAATACCGCTCAGGGGCCCTAGATAGAGCAGCAGCTCGCAACCATCGAAGCGCACTAATCCGCACACCGAGGAGAAGTAAGAATGGGACGCATCAGAGATAAGCTTTCTGGCACCCCACGTTGCTCGATGTGTGGAGGCCCAAGTCCCGGAGTTGGTGGTATGTGTGGTAGTTGCTCGCGTGCCACGGGGACCAAGCCTAAGAACCAGTTGAGGACCAAAAAGGGACAAGAGGAGGCTAAGAAAAAGCGATGAGTATTTCAGAAGACGCTAATAATGCAGCTGATTACATCGAGCAGCACGGTTGGTGCCGCAATGAATTACGCAACCCTGCTGGCCAGGTCTGTATGCGCGGTGCAATTTTCGGAGGCTTGGGTCTTTACGAATTAGAAGACAACTGGACACACGATCTAGAAGATCGGGCATATCAAACTGAGATGGCTGTAAGAGAGTCTATTGATAATTACGTCCCTGATTGGAATGATAACAAAGCGCAGTCTCAAGAAGAGGTTGTGCAAGTGCTCAGGGACGTTGCAATTAAGCACCAAACTGACTCTATGACTGTGAGCAACAGTGAAGACTAGCGAGAAAATCGTTATTGGACTGATTGTTGCTATCGTAATAGTCAATCTGGTACAGCTTGTGGTTCACATATTTGATGATAATCCAAATTACAAATTCGATTTTCTCTGGGTAGTAATTGGATTACTCATCATTGAAACCATAGGTAAAGATGCTCGTATTCGTAAACTGAATAACAAACTCAACGAGATGAGGATTAGCTCAAATGGCTAAGCAAGACAACAGCGATACTGACCGTGCTAAAGACTTCAATGACAAGTTGAAGGATTCGGTAGATGCCAATAGCCGCAACGGCACAGGCAAAAGGTAACAACTGGGCAACCTAGCTAGGGCACAAAACCTTCGTCGGTGTGGGTCTGGGATGGCTAGGTGTGGTAAGGGCCGGTACTGGTTCCCGAGTGGGGCTAGTGCCGGTCCTTTCCTGTGCTTGGTAATAGAACAGAAAACCAGTCAAGAGAGCTATGATCAAGAAAGTAAGCAGATAAGGGGTAATAGGTAGAGTTGGCTTGTATCTATGTCTGCCCATAATTGGTCCTGTCGTAGTGGTCATGTGACGGGGAGAACGATCGTCTATTTTCCGGAGCCCTTCTCCCACCTGTCAACTCTGCTTACGCAGTTTCCTTCGGAAACCAAGGAGTCTGACAGTCGGGTCCCTTAGTCTCCTATTCGCCGTCTTCGACGCCGGAACCATCCGGCGCCTTCATAACGACGATCCCTCCCCTAAAAGCTTTAGGTGTGCCGCGTGTTTGTTCAGCTTTAACGTGGCAGGATGATAATATGTGGCATCTAGCACGTCGGAGCACAGTGGGCAATACTCTCGAACATGCTTGGTGTAATGTGATTCGTTGGCATACGACGGCTCGACGTCGAATACGAACGCCGTGAACGGTATACCTAGCTCGTTGCCGATCCGCGTTTTGTTCGAGCCTTTGGTTTTAGTCAGTTGATGGTGATTTATTCTCTTGTAAACCTGTTCTGATTTACCGACGTAATGCGTACAATCGCCGTACTGAAATTTGCCTGGAATCCTAAATGGGTAATCGTAGTGCAGTATGTAAATTCCCTTCATGCCGTCAATTCTAGCGACAAATGACGGCAGAGGCTTATTTTCCCAACGATCCTATTGTTTCAATGACCAACCGTGCCATTAGTCGCACATACTATCTGATTGGGGCAAATTGAGACGCTGGACCGAGGGCACTGTCGGTAGCCGAGACAAAGAGACTGGCGAGATAGTTAGCTGGCGCTATATTGAGGTGTACCACCAGCCTGCCTGGACGGCATTTAAGGGCTGGTTCTTTCATAAGTTTATCTGCATGAATGAGCCACATTGGTTCGCACGGCTGACGTGGCCGTGGATTGACTGTAAGTGCTATGACTTACTCAACGCTAAGCGGTCTGAAATCTTGCAATTTGAAGAGACTGGGCCTAATTCAGGCCAGTGGCATCTACGTAAACCTAAATAGCATCCGTGCCATTAGTCCATCTTACTTGATTGAGGGGATATGTTAGGACCAAAGATGGAAGATAGCATCGCTAAGATGTTATGGGCTGCTGCTATAAATGCAGCCCACCAAGCTCGCAAAGACTTAGATAAGCCAATTGAACAAATTGCTGATGAGACAACAGCAAGCTGGCAACTTGTCTTAGCTTTAAACAAGGCCGAACCCGATGGTGCATAGTGAACCCATTTACCGAAAAATTGGAGGGGTTTAATTTGACTTACTTGGAGATTGATGTATTACGACCGTGATGGTAACCCTATAGAATTGATGCAGTGGAGCAAGCTATTCGAGGACCCTGAATACAAGCGAGTTGACTTAACATGGCTGATGGATGCCGCAACTGGTAAGACCTTACATATATCTACGGTGTGGTTAGGGCTTGACCATGCTTTTGGCGGGGGCTTACCACTCATCTTCGAGACTATGGTATTTGCCGAAGGTAGCTGGGCTGACGAACGCTGTGAGCGTTATTCTACGCTCGATGAAGCACGTCAAGGCCACACCATGATGATTATCGAGATAGCTACTGAAATGACCGACCCTGTATTTATGGAGAAAGAGCCGAACACGTGACACTTGTGATGCTTGAAGGCGATCTAGCCGAAATTGATGACTATACTTATGAGGATATAGACCGACGATATGATGACGCGCATGGAAATTGGCTTTTTACGATTAAGGACGACCACCCCGAAGATTTGGCAATGTGTGGTCTTTGCTCTATGAATAGTGAAGGGACAGCCCGATACTTCAAGCTTGTGCGTAGTATTCGCGCTGGCCATGTATACAGAATGAATCAGTCGATTTATGTCGACGGTAAAGAGATTTAAGACAACCCCAAGCGGCCATTACCGGCGAACCAATAACGACCAACTTGGAGCTGCCCACGTGAAAATTAACCCAGAGCGTCTAGGATTTGCATTACTGTGCTTAGGTAGTATTAGTATGCTGATGAGCTTATCTTTTATTGTAGGTGGAACAGTAGCTAGTGGTGGCTATTGGAATCCACCTGGCTGGTGGTTTGCATGGCTCATATTTTCTGTAGTTGCTTTGATGCTACCAGTACCTGTTATGTGGGTATTTGAACAGGACTAGCTAAACGAGTGGCCCGCGGGCGCCGGTATTGGAGCGACCACCGAGCAGCCAGATAAGCAGGAAGATAATAAAGAGAAGGAAGAATAGACCACCAAGGATATAGCACACGGTGGCAACAAAAGCCGGGATTGCGGGTACAGCGGCGACTACTGCACCGATTACCCAAAAGACAACGGCAAGGATAAGCCAGCCAAGCCAACCACGATTTGCGAGCATTGGAGCCTCCAATTGATTATTGCAGAATGGACAACGAACCTGCCCCGTAGTGCCTGGAGCACAAAGTTTAGGGCAGAGACTGTGAGTACAATTAAGGCAGGCAAGCGAGAGAAGTATAGCCAGCCTAATGGTTGGTCTGAGGAGGAGATTAGGCTGCTTAATAGCGACTTGAGCGGGAAGGAGATTGCAGCCAAGATTGGACGTAGCCCTGCTGCCATTTATAAGAAGCGCTCAATGCTAAAGCGAGATCAGGGTTGACTTAACGATCACGGCGATATCTTTGTTGGTATCGAGTGTTTGCTGCTGTCCCGATGTGGTGGTTAAGGTAATGGCGTTGTTAAGTAAGCTGAGAGCAGTCATTTTCTTGATCCAGATACCGTTCCTCAAGAGAATATCGTATTGAACCCCAATTTCTAGGAGCATAAGAAGCCTCCAATTGTCGTTTGCTCAACCGCACATTACCTTGCTGACTTAAGGCTGTAGTCTAGGCTCGGGGCGGAACTGAAAGTTTCGTCACGAGAAGAATTCTTGTGGTGAGCCCAGGTCAATTGCGGCGCCGGTGTCTTGGCGGATAATGTTTAAGATGCGCGACGTTGGTTGCAACGTCCTTGCTGCGGCCCATTCATGGACCCAAGAATCTGTGTATTCATCCGATGAGTAGATGACCAAAGTGTTGGGCTCATCGAAGCTGTGCAGAGTATATTGTTGCAAGATACCTAGAGAGCGTTGGGTCATATATTGGGGACCCATCGAGGAGACTTGATGGCTTGAGAGGGTTAAATCTACGGTCAGGATATGCCAACGAGATTTGGTCAAATTGTGTTTCTCAAGCCAGAAGCTGGTAGCAACCGCCGTAGCTTTATCTGAGTCGATGGGGTTCTTAACGATGGCCTCTACTTTGTAGGTAGAGTCCAAGGCATTTTTAAGATACGAGGCATTTGCCGGCACTAAACCACCCCTTACTTAATTGCTGACTTTTCCCCCACGCTAGAAAGATGAGAACTTATGAAAAACAACGTAAGCCGCAAAGCTTGGCGTAGACTTGATGAACTAATGCGTGGCTACGCAGTAATGAGTTTGTTTCACGGGCCTCACGCTCTAATTACCCGTAACTACTATACAGCGATGTGTGATGCTAAAGTTGCTTATAAGCTAGCGCTTGGCCAGTCAGTGGATTAAGCATAAGGGCAAGCTAGAGCATGTGCCGTGCCCGGCTGTGCGAGACAAGATTGGCAAACGTCTTTTGGTGCATGAGATTTGGGTAGAATGTCTTGGGTGACAGGGCTTATGGGGTTTTGCGAGGCTTGTGTTTGCTCTAAGCCTAGCAGTGGGGGTTGCTGATGACGTTGCCAGCCTTGCTGCCACACGGAGGTAAAGTCTGTACGGCACATTACGCAGCGATAAGCAGCGGTGAGTAAATCTGGGGTCGATTGCTCGGTAACCACCGGAGTGGTTAATGAGCGGCAAGATGGGCATTGCTCAGTAAGAGATTGAGCAAGAGTAAAAGACGGTCTATCCATTATTCTTTCCAAGTCTCTGGCTTGTGCCAGTTCCAGGATTTAATAGCCCCATTTTCTTCCCATCGAACTGGTACGCGTATAATGCCTACAGCATCTGCTGCACGCTGTACTGTCTTAGTAGATACGTTAACCCTGGCAGACACCCGCATCAGAGCGTAATTAGCGGGGCAAGGACGAGGGTTCTCAAAATATAAGTCTTTGATTTCAAACTTGCAAAGTGCTAGCTTAGTTGGCTCTTTGACTGGCTTAGGCTTAGCCTCTTGAATACGAGGTCTAAGTATATTTTGAGACTTGTTGAAGTAAGGATATTCAGTCTTAATGACCTTGGTTTCCTCAGCTAGAGCATCTTCCCTATTCTCGTAGTGCTCTAGCGTAATAGAAGCTGAGTAAAACCACCAGTCGCTAAATTTTTGATGCGCGTGTTGACGTGCTGGGCCACGACTCGTGATTCCTACGTACAAAAGGGATCCATTTTTGTCGAAGCACCGGTAAAGGGTTGTAGTTAAGTTCTCCACACAGGGAGCATAGCACGGGTGTCCTCTGGCGATGTCCCCTGGGGTGACTGTTTGTGACACCCCTCCGGGCCCCCGTTAGAACCGTCAGAAGTGTCAGTCCCTCCCTTGAACACTTCTTACACAACTAACAGGGGGTTAAAGCCTGACGGACGTGGAGTCAACCCGCATCATGCTTAGGTACTGGTGCACTATATGTTCCTCTACCAGTCTTGATAATATTTTCAGCTTCTACTAGACGCCTGAGATAAACGTCAGACCCTGAGCCGAATTTATCTCTCACCTCTTTGGCTGTAACAGGTCCGTTTTCCCACACAAAATTCATGACTGCTTTACGACGTTCGCCGTAAGCTGCCTGACCTTCAGCACGTTCAGCCATGTCTGCACTTGAACTGAGTGTGGTATCTGCCATTGTCCATAAGCAATCATCTAACCGCATTGAGTATTTGCCGTCCTTCATGAGACGGCTAAATACATGTAATGTGGCTTCAGGCTGTAATCTAGGGCGCTGTAGTGTGATAATAGTGTCTACAGCGCCCGTAAGTCCTTTAGAACCTGAGACCATATCCATGGGATCATCCGATTCACCCTTCCTATCGTGGTGAATACAAACGATTGATGAACCAGGATATTCGTCAGTGATGGTTTTAAGCTCGAAGCCCATTTGTGAGTCATT
>JAOWBG010044420.1:0-34967 GCA_028566255.1 Geranium maculatum
AGCATGCCCGGCGCCCAAGCGCCGGTGGCGACGACGAGCCGGTCGGCGCCGTACGTGCCGGCGTCGGGGGTGACCTCGACGCCGCCGCCCGGCGTGGAGCGCCAGGAGCGCACGGGCTCGTCGTAGCGGAGCTCGGCGCCGTGCCGCACGGCCAGGTCGAGGTTGGCGAGGATCGACTCCTCGGGGCGGACGTAGCCGGCGTTCTCCTCGAAGAGCCCGAGCGCGTGGTCGGCCGGGTCCATCGCCGGGAACCGGGCGCGGATCTGGTCCGCGTCGAGCACCTCGTGGGGCAGGTCGTGCGCCTCGGCGAGGTGGCCGACGCGCATGAACTCGGTGACGCCGCCGACCCGCTGCAGGTCCGGCATCAGGATGTCGGCCGAGCGCAGCTCCAGCATGCGGCGGAAGGCGTAGCGGCTGTAATCGGTCTCGCCGGAGGCAATCGGCGTGTCGAGCGCGGCCGCGACGCGGGCGAGCCGCGCCTCTTCCTTGCGGCGGCCCTCTTCCTGCGCGGCGAGCGCGGCCTGCTTGATCGCGGCGGCCGAATACTTCTTCTTGTTCTGCCGCTCGATCTCCGCCGCGCGCTGGGCGTCGGCGGCCTCGCGTTCGGCCTTCGCGCGGCGCTTGTCCTCGGGGCTCGGGCGCCCGGGGGTACTGACCATCACGCACTCTCCAGTCGTTCGATCGTCTCGTCGATCAGGGCCACGACCTGGACGACGGTCCGACCGGGCTGGTCGTTCCAGATGGCGATGCGGTCGCCGGGCTTGAGTTCGTTGACCCACTGGTCCCGGGTGCCGCAACCGATCATCACGTTGACCGGCGACTCCTCGGGCTTGCCGCCGTCGGGGTAGGACAGGCGCAGCGTCTCGTCGAGCGCCACCGCCGCCGGGTGGTGGTCGATCGCGGCGTCGAGTTCGTCGCCCTCGGCGAGGTCGGTCCGGCCGATCGACACGACCAGGGCTCCGACGAGGCACGTCGGCCCCTCGGTGCCCGTGTCGCGGTACGGCACGTCCTGGTCGTGCCACAGCTCGCCCTGAATCCACCCGTAGTTGAGCAGGCGGTCGCGGAGGTTGTGCAGCACGACGAGAACGCACAGACGCTCGTAGGCGGCCGGGTCGATCGTCGAGAGTTCGTCGTAGGTCAGCAGGGGGACGGGTTCGGTCGTCGTCATGTCTCGATCCTATGATCTAGCGGATGGGAGGGCAAGAGCGTGGACCGGGCGGGTGTCGAACCCGCCACCACCCGTCGGCGGTGCCTACAGCCAGCGAAGGCCGGTCCGAGACCACCGGCCCGGCCCGGGGCCTGGGACCCCAGTGGAGTCCGAGCCCGGGCCGGGCCGGTGGGTGTGTTGGGCGTCGCGGGACAGGACTCGTTGCAGGTCCCCACGCCCCCTGACCGTGCGCGTTGGTCAGCGAGTCGAGCTAGCTCTTGATCTCGACGAACCGGTGCGACGGGGTCGAACCCTCGTACATCCCGGCGAGCCCGACCTTGCCGGTCACGGCGGTCAGCGCGTGCTTCTCGATCTCACGGCCGAACGCCTCGGTGAACTCGGGCGTCACGATGCCCTCGGTCGCGTCCTTCATGAGCTTGAGCTGCGGCGCGAGCGCCGTTGCGGCCGACACCAGGTCGTCGGTCGTGATCGAGTAGGTGAGCTGACCCTCCTCCCGGGCCAGGGCGTAGGACTGGGCGTGGTCGGCGACCGCGCGGACCCACGCGGGCTGCCACTCGGCCATCGGCTCGTAGACCTGGTCGAAGTCGACGTCACCCGCGAGCAGGTCGGCCCGGATGACGGCGCGGATCAGGCGCTCCGTGCCGTTGCGGTCGAGACCGTCGATCTCCACGATGTGGTCGAGGCGACCCGGGCGGAGCATCCCGGCCGGGACCTTTTCGATGTGGTTCGTGGTCATGACGATCAGAACCTCGTCGTTCTTCGACGCGATGCCGTCGAAGAGGTCGAGCAGCTCGGAGACCGCGTCCTGGTCGCTCGCCTTGGGCGAGTGGGTGTCGACGTCCTCGATGAACACGACGGCGGGCTGGTAGAGCTTCGCCGTCTTCAGGACGTCGCGCAGGTTGTCCGACCCGGCCTTCGCGGCGAGGTAGGTCCAGTTCGCGCTCTCCGCACGCTGCGCGGTGATCAGGCCGAGCGACGACTTGCCCGTGCCGTACGGCCCGTAGGCGAGCACGGCGCGCTTGGTCGGCAGACCGGCGGCCTTGGTCGCGTCGGTGTGGTCGAGCAGGCCGAAGATCGCGGCGTCGATGGTGCGCTGCACCGAGTCGGCGAACACGATCTGGCTGCCGTCGAACTTGGACACGTCCATGAACTTGAGTTCGTGGGCGCCCATGAGCGGGTGACCCCGGTAGATCGAGTTGACCTTGAGTTCGTCGTCCAGGGCCTTGAAGAAGTCCTCGATCTGCTTCTTGTGCTTCTTGGGCGACTGGACCTGGACGCCGAAGACCGGGCCCATGTCCGAGTCAGCGGCGCCGAACTGGAACACCGCGCCGGGCAGCGCCGGAACCTCCAGCTTCCCCCACGGCACCTCCTTCTGGACGCCGTAGGCGATGTCGATCGTCCGGTACTCCGGGGGCTCCTCGCCGAACATCGTGCGGGTGGCCTTGCCGATCGTCAGGCCGAACATCCGGCGGATCACGACGGCGGCGGCGTTGGCCCCGTCCTCGGGGCGCATCTTCGAGATGTGGGTGAACGAGTGGATCTTGTTCAGCTCGGCCTTCTTGCGCCGGGCCAGGTCCTCGACGGTCTCCATGTCCATCCCCTGGGGGACGACGATGGCCTTCTCGTCGGGCGACTCGTGGTACTTGATGTCCTCGTCCACCCCGTCGAGCTGGGTGCCCTTGCCGGTGAGGATGCGGCCCATGACGGCCTCGAAGGCGGCCATCGGGTCGGCGGTCTGCGTGTCACTCATGGTGAAGTCGAATCCCTTGATCGTCGTACTGGACCCCTACGGCCCAGCGAAGGAACCTGCTCGCTCCGCAGGCAAGCGTCACCCGTAACCGAGCAGGTTCCATCGCCAGGCCGGGTGCCGAAGCGCCCGGTCTGTTCGTGAGGAGAGAAGGGGCGGGGCGCGCCCACCACGTCACGCGCCCCGCCCGGGCGCTACGCGGGACCTCTCACCGCGTAGCGCCCCGAAGGGTCAGCCCTCCTCGCCCTGATCGGCGGTGGGCTCACCGGGGTCGAGCAGGGACATGAACTCGTCCCAGTCGATGGCGTCGGCGTAGCCGAGCCCCGCGTCGTAGGACGCCAGTTCGAACTGCGCGGACGCGGCGCGGCGCAGCGCCTCGATCACCTCGGTCTCGGTCCGGCCGTCCTGGGTCTCCCAGGCGATGAGCCGGTTGTCGTGCGACCCGCCGCACTCGCAGTCGTCGACGTCGGGCATCGCCAGGGCGTCGGCCACGGCGCTCTGCGCGGCGGCGAACTCGATGCGCCGGGCGTGGTGGCGCAGCGACGCGCCGAACAGGTAGGTCGACAGCGGTGGGAGACCGACGGCGATGGCGAGCGCGCCGCGTGCGGCGAGCGCGCCCTTCCCGTCGAGACGGCCCTGCTCGGGGTCGATCAGGTAGCGCTGCGACCACCCGTACTTCTGGATCAGCTCGGCGGCGCGCTGCGCGATCTCGGCGCGGCGCATGGGCGAGACTTCGGTCTGGACGGCGGACATGGGTCAACTCCTCGGTCAGTAAGCGATCAACGTCAGGGGCACTGCGGACGATCAGGCGGGGTCGTCCTCGTCGCGCATCCGGCGGCCCAGCATCTCCAGCAGGGACCGCAGCTCCTCGGGCATCCCGGCGCCACCGCCGGTGCCGAAGATCATGCCGAGCGGACCGGCGGCCGGGGCGAGCTTGTCCAGCAGCTCGGGCATGTCGGCCTCGGTGAACTCCTCGACCTCGGGAATCTCGCCCAGGCCCTCGTCGGCGGGCAGCGTCCGGGCGTGCCGGGCGGCGCTGGTGAACACCGCCGCGACCTCGGCCGAGTCGCGGCCCCGGGCCCACTGGTCCAGGTCGTCGCGGCGGATGTCGATCATGCTCACCTCGTCGGGCGAGATGGCACGGCCGATCACGCCCTCCCAGCGGGCGTACATCGTCGCCTCGTCCTGGCGGGGGATCAGCTTGAGGTCGGCGACCCACTGGCAGAGCAGCGCGCCGTGCGGGTTGCCGTGCGAGTCCTCCCACTCGTCGTAGAACGAGCAGTCACCGAACGCCTCGACCACGGCGTAGCGCACGGTGAAGCCCTCGTCGCCTCGGCCCCGGGCGTGCAGGTCGGTCGGCACGACGGGGACCTTGACGAGGTGTTCGGCGACCTTGTCCAACACGGCGGCAGCCTCGGGGTAGAGCAGCACGGCGGTCCTCCTAGTTACACGTAACGGGTTCTCGGTGGCCCCCGGTGCGTCCCGGTCGGCCTGACATGGAGAACGCTATGCCATAGAGCATCGGGTCCGCAACCCGGGTCAGCGTTTTTTTCTCCACGCCAGGCCGATCCGCAGGTCAGAACGCGAAAACGTCCTCCGTGCTCGGCGCCGTGTCCGCCGGACGCTGCACCGTCGGCGGGGTGACGTACTGCTCCACCTCGAACTCGTCGTCCGGGTCGGCGGGTGCCACGCCGACCGGCAACGGCGGGTAGACCGCCGCCTCCGGGTCCCCGACGTAGCGGACCCACACCGACCGGCCGTGCCACGCGGACTCGAAAGCCCCGGCCGGGCGGAACGCGGCGACCCGTCCCAGCGGGACGCCGATGCCGAACTGGTAGGCGGCGGACTCGGTGGCCCGGTCATCGAGCTGGCCCCAGCGTCCGGGGTTCTGGATCAACTGGCCCACCACCTGTTCGTACTGCGGCGCGACCGGCATCCGGCGCCGTGCGTCTGACGGCGGGTCGGTCCACTTCACGATCTTGCGGGCGACCCCGCGTACCGGGCCGTTCTGTCGGAGGTTGGTCATCGCTGTCTCTTTGGTCGCGCTCATGTCTTCCTTCGGTTACTGGTGACGGGTGAAGCACGGGCCGGTGCCCCGCGAGGGACACCGGCCCGGGTACTACACGTGCAGGTTCGGGTCGTGCCCGGCCTGTCGATCGGCTCGGTACTTCTGGACGCGTTCCCACGCGCCGCAGATCAGCGACGTGCACACCGCGCTGATGATCATCGCGACGATCGCGATGGCCGTGATGTAGCCGTCAGCCATCCTCGAACAGCCGTCCGAGCACGATCGCGACGCGGTCGTCGGCGAGTTCGAGCGCGTCTTCGCGCTTGGACTCGGGTTCGGCTTCCCACACGATCTTCTGGTCGACGAGCACCTGACCGACCCACCCGGCCCTGATCTTGACGGCGTTCGTCGTGATCAGGCCCTTGTGCTGGCGGTGGTGGTTCGCGGCCACGGGGAACGTCTGGGTCCCGTACGGCGAGTCGTACCGGACGACCACCTCGCTGCTGCTACTGCTCCACTCGCCCATCAGAACGGCGGCTCGTCGTCGTCGGCCACGGGCGCCGAGGCGGCCTTGGCCTTGGGCGCAGCGGCCTTGCGGCCCCCGGTCTCGGACCCGCCCCCGTCGAAGTGGGCGAGTGCCTTCTCGGCCAGCTCGATGTCGCCCGAGTCCTCGCGCTCCAGGCCGGGCCACTTGCCCGTGCCGTACGGCCGGATGCGGCCGACGACGTCGTCGCCGACCTGCTTGCGGCGCAGCGAGTTGGTGATGCCCTTGTTGATGATCTTCTCGTCCTCGAAGACCTCGCCCTTCTGCGAGCCGGACAGGACGATCACCCGGGCCCGGACCGGCTGCACCTCCCCGTGGGTCTGTTCCTCGGGGTCGCACAGCTCGCGGATCGAGACGACGACCGCCGCCTGCTCGGCCGAGAGCGCCTTGAAGTCGATGTAGTCCCCGGTCGGCTCGTCGGCCGACACTCCGGACAACGCCATGTGCTTCTCCCTGGTGTTTCGGTGGCCTCGTGTTGAGTCGAGGATGCGAGCCAAGCTAGCACTTGCTCCACAACTCCACAACATGCTACCTTGCGATCACTGGCCCCGAACCGGGACCGGGAGCAACCTAGCCAGGAGCACCGACACCCTCATGAGCCCGACCCCGCTCGACATCCCACGCCGCACGAACCACACCAGCGAGGAGACACCAGTGACCGCGTTCGACATCCAGGCCACGGACTCGCCCGACGAGCCCGTCGCCGCCGCTCTCGAAGCCGAGCAGGCGGCCGAGTCCGCCGAGGTCCCGAGGATCATCTACCCCGAGAAGACCATGCTCGGCGACGGCACCATCCTCGTCGACCGCGCGACCGCCGAAGCCTGGCTCAAGGCGAACTCGCGCAACCGCAAGCTGTCCAACGCCCGGGTCAACCAGATGGCCCGCGACATGGCTAAGAACGAGTGGGACGACAACGGCGAGACGATCAAGTTCTCCCGCACCGGCGTCCTGCTCGACGGGCAGCACCGGCTCTCGGCGGTCATCGAGTCCGACACGATCCAGGTGTTCACCGTGGTCGCCGGACTGGAGGACAAGGTCCAGCGGTCCATCGACATCGGCGGCAAGCGCACCGTCGGCAACAACCTGGACATGGCCGGGTTCGGCGACGGCAAGACCCTCGCGTCGGTCGCGCGGTTCGCGATGCAGATGCAGGTGTGGCCCCGCGAGTTCCGGCCCACCGACATGGAGCTGACCGACATCATCTCCTCGGACAAGCAGCTCCAGTGGGTCGTGTCCAACGTGACGCCCACGCTGCCCGCGATCCTCGGGTCGCCGACGATCCGGACCTACGTCTACCGCGTGCTGCACTCCGTGGACCCCGACGCGTGCGCCACGTTCTTCTCCAAGCTCACGACGCTGGACAAGCTGCCGTCGGACTCGCCGATCCTCGCGCTGTACCGGCGCTTGGCGACGCCGGACATGCGCAAGGACGGGATGCGCGGCCGGGTCGCCATCGTGACCTGCTACTTCATCGCGTGGAACGCGTGGCGCGCGGGCGAGTCGCGCCGCATCATCAAGCCCCACTCGAACGCCGAGGGGTATGTCATGCCCCCCAAGCCGGTCTAGGAGGACACCGTGGAGAACGAGACCGTGACCATTCCTCGCACTCGGTACGACGAGCTGCTCGAAGCCGACGAGAAGTTGTCAAAGCTGGAGGCGGCGGGCGTCGACAACTGGGAGGGCTACGACTACGCCATGTCCGACGAGTGAAGGAATCCCAACAGTTACCCGTAACTAGAGACAGGGGTTGCGGTAGAGCAGAGCCGTGTGCTTTGCTCTACCGCATCGCCCCACCGGGGCCACCGACACACGGAGGACCGCCATGACCTACGACGACGACCGCTACATCCGCGACGCGCTCTGGCACCTGGACCAGATCACGCTCGACCTCGGCACGGACGCCAAGGCCACCGCCGTTCGCACCGCACGGACCGCGCTGCGCGCGATCAACCGCACCAGTTCGCCGAGCATGACGACCGGCACGCACGACTCGCTGTTCAAGCTGGCCGAGGACATCGAGGACGTCGGGTCGCTCCTCTCTCGGAGCTGGGCCAAGCGTCTGCGCACCCTGATCGGCACCGACGGCGGCCCGGTCCCGGCGTCCGTCCCGACGGTCGAGGTCGAGATCGTGCCGGGCGACAAGCTGGGCGACCTGCCCAAGGGGACGCTGATCGTCAAGTGCAACACCGACGGCGTGCCCAACCCGATGTACCTGCCGGTCAAGGTGGGCAGCAACTTCGACCATCGGGACAGAGGACCGTCCGAGCGTTACCGCGTGCTGTACCGCGTTCCCGAGGAGCCGGTCAAGGTCGGCGACGAGATCAAGGGCAAGCGCGCGATGACCCTGCCGACCCGCTCCATCGTCATGGGCATCGGCAACGCGCGCTTCGAGGGATGGCCGTTGACTCTGCACAACGGCAAGTACCGCAGCGGCGTCGGCTCGCTCTCCGACATCACGCTGACCGACGGCATGTACCGCGTGCTGCACCTCGGAGCGGAGAGCTGACGTGGACCCGTCCGAGGCGATCCGCATCCTCGTCGAGAAGGTCCGGCCGTGGGTCAACCACTTCCCCGAGTGGAACGCCGCGATCGACGCCCTCGCCTCGTTCGTCGAGGACAAGGCGCCAACCTCCGCACCCGTGCGTGAGTCGGTCGAGATCGTGGACGCGGCCGGTGTTCGCAGGCTGCCCGAGGGTGCGATCTACGCGGCGTGCTCGTCGACCGGCGTGCCCGAGCGGTCGCCGCGCGTCGTGGGCGACACCACCGGACCGGTCCCGGCGGGGTGGGCGCAGTACCGCGTGCTGTACCGCCCGACCGGCTGGGCCACCCCCAAGCCCCCCGCGCCGAAGGTCGGCGACCCCGTCCCCGACCACGCCGCCGCGATCGGGCTGCCGCTCGGAACGATGCTCACCGGCCGGTCCGGGGTCCGGGGGTTCGTGACTCCCAAGGGCATCGCCGACGAGGTGCACGTGGACTGGGCCAGTACCCGAACGCTGGCCTACGACGAACGCTGGCCCGCGAAGATCGCGGACCTTCCGCAGTAACCGACCGAGAGAGGAGAGCTGTCATGGGTCGTCAGGACGACCGGTTCTACCAGGAGGGCACGTTCAAAATCTGCGGGAAGTGCAAGGGTCGCGGATCGACCCGCACCTCTCCGCAGTGCCCGAAGTGCCACGGCACCGGGCAGATCAGGATCCGCTGATGATGTGCCCGAGGTGCAACGGTCGAGGTTCGACCAAGACCGCTCCGAGATGCGGCACGTGCGACGGCACCGGGCAGATCAGGATCCGGTGATGGCTGCGCGAGTCTGCACGGTCTGCATGAGGCCGTACCCGTACTGCAAGGGCGACTGCTGGAAGAAAAAGTAACGGGTTACGCCTGTCCGGCAGAGGACACGTCTGTCCTCTGCCGGACAGCCCCCTCGTCTCCCCGCGTACCTCGCGGGTCAATCAGAAGTAAAGGGAGTGAGAACTTTGATCAAGAACCGAGTCCGTCGTACCGCGTTCGCGACCACCGTCGTAGCCGTCGCACTGCTCTCGGGCGCGTGCGGCTACCGGGAGGTCGACCTCGCCGTCACCGGCGCCGAGAAGATCCCGGGCATGGGCGAGCTGTACGCGACGTGCAACCCCGAGGGGACGCTGGTCTACTTCACGAAGACCGCCGGGTCCGAGGACGAGTACGAAGCGTTCTTCGCCAACGCTTGCTACCGCGACCCCCGGACGGGCAAGATCATCTACACCTACGACCGCCCCGTGGCACCGCAGTCCGCGAACGGCCCCATCCCGGACGGTGACCTCGGGAACTCCCAGCCGGGCACCGAGGGGGAGAACGAGTAACGGGTTACGCTGACCAGCACCGCTCCCCGGACGACTCCCCGGGGGGCGGTGCTCATGCCGGGGTAGCTCAATGTCGAGCGCCCGCACCGCCATCGGTCTGTACGGCCGGGCGGAGTCCCGTGCACGGGGCGAGGGGACGGCGGTACCACCGTCCTCGAAGCGGGGCCAATGCGGGTTCAAGTCCCGCCCCCGGTTCCACCGTCAGACCCGGTTGATAGAACTCGACCATGCCACTGGTCAGCGCTGCACCCGCGTCCGGCGACACCGACGTCAAGATCGAGCGCGACCGGTACGGCCGCCCCCTGATCCACCCCGAGGACGGCGGCGACCCGGTGCCGTACACCCGGGCGTCGAGCCTGGGCAAGGCCCTGGACGACGAGACCGGGCTGATCAAGTGGAAGCAGCGGATGACCGCGATCGGCGTCGCCGCCCGGCGCGACCTGATCCTCGCGGTCAACGCCCACCGCGAGGACAAGTCCACGATGGGCGAGCTGGTCGAGTCCGCGATGGACGCGGCCGAGTCCGGCGCGGCTGCCACGTCGGGCACCGCGCTGCACGAGTTGATGGACGCGTACGACAAGGGCCGCCGCCCCTACGTCCCCGAAGAGTACGTCCCGGACATCGAGGCGTACCTGGAGGCGACGCGCCACCTGGAGTTCATCCGGTCCGAGACGTTCGTCGTCGACGACGAGTTACACGTTGCGGGTACCTACGACAACCTCTACCGGACCAAGCACCCGCTCACCACGCCGGACGGGTCCGAGCTGCCGGTCGGCACGCTGATCATCGGGGACAAGAAGACCGGCCAGGAGATCAAGTACGGCCACACCGCGTGGGCCGTGCAGCTCTCGACCTACGCCCACGGTCTGCGCTACGACATCGCCGAGCGCAAGCGCCTGCCCGCCGAGCCGATCTGCCGGGAGTGGGCGATCGTGGTGCACGTCCCGGTGCTGTCCGGCACGGCGACCGTCTACTGGATCGACCTGGTCAAGGGCCGCGAGCTGGGCCACCTGTCGGTCAAGGTCCGCGAGGCGCGCAAGACCAAGACGATGAAGCCCGCCGACCTCACGCCGCCGCTGGCGTACCGCATCCTCGTCGCCGCGTCGCGCGACGAGTTGATCGCGCTGCACGCCGAAGGCGACGTCAAGGGCACGTGGAATCCGGAGGTCGCGGTGCTGGCGAAGACGCGGTGGGCCGAGTTGTCGCGTAACCCGTAACGCTTGACCGTAGGTCTATGCTCTAGGACATGACCAGCAGAGAGACCGCCCTGCCCTACTACGACTACGTCCTGGACGGCCAGCACTTCCGCACGCTGCGCCCCTCGGAGTACGCCGAACACATCGACCGATCCCGCGCGTTCCGCCAGGAGCACGGCCACCTGCCCATCCCCCTCGGACAGCTCTCGGCCCGCTGGCTCGGCCCGTACGACAAGTGCGAACGATGTGGCGTGCCGGTCGTCGGTGTTCAGCACACCGAAGCCGATGGGACCACTGTTCGCCGGATGGACGAGGTCACGCGCCTGCGCACGCGGGTCGACCCGTGGGTCCCGGACGAGCGGGTCGGACTCGTCGTGACCCACGAGCACGAGTGCCGCAGGTAACGCTACGGTCTCGTCATGGGACCCGACCCCTACTCGTGCCCGGACTGCCTGCACCCGCGTGAGCAGCACGTCGTCGACGGGTGCTGCGCCCGGGACGACCTGGGCAACCGCTGTCCGTGCATCCAGCCCGCGAACTGGTGATCACCGTCGCGGGCTGGATCGGGCACGCCGCGATCTACCCGTGGTTCACCGCGTACCTCTGGGCCGTCACCCCGGCCGCGCTGGCGTTCGACGACTACCTCGTGGACGTGACCGAGCACTGGGAGCAGGTCAAGCTTGACCAGCTAGCGTGCTCTAGGGCATGATGCTCCCCATGACGACGAGGACCGCTGGCCCCGACTACTGGTTCGTCGACCCTGCCTACGAGGGCATCGACCGACTCACCGACGACGAGTGCCCCCTGGACGAGATCGAGAAGTCCCGCGAGTGGGACGGGTTGGACCTTTGGGTCGCCCGGCGACACACTGCCCACTGCTCGCACTCGCTCGCGCTGCACCTGCCCGAGAACTGCCCGGACGGAGGCGTGTGAGCGACATTCCGACGATCGACGTACCCCGTTCGCCCTACGAGGGTGAGCGTGGCAAGGCCCGGCGCGCGGTAGTGCGCCGGGCCCTTGACGTACCCGAAGCACGAGAGCTACTGGAGATGCTGGGACTCGTCCCGGCCGAGGGAGAGAAGCCATGACCGAACCCGAGCACGCCGCCCTCGCGGACGGCACCGTTCTGCGCGACCTGACGTGGCGCCAGCTCACGGGACTGCGCTGGGACTCCGAGGAGGGCCGGGCGTACGAAGTCATCGCCGACGACGACCTGCCCGACGGGGTCGAACGCCTCCGGGACCTCGGTCCGGTTACGGGTAACGCGTGACAACCACGGAACGGCCCGCGACGATCGAGACCGAGTGCTCCGTGTGCGGGCGCCGGGGGTTCGTCGAGTTCAACCTCGCGCCCGGCGAGTTCGACTCGCACCCCGATCGCGTGCTGCACCCGCACGGCCCGCCGTGCGTCCTGCCGCCGCGCGTCGCGGTGGCCCGGGTGCGGAACTCGAAGTTCTACCCGGCGGTCGTCGCGCGGTCGGCGGGCTGGTGAGGTACCTGTTCCGCGCCACCGGCCTCACGGCCGACGACGTGATGATCGACGCCACCCGCAAGGCCGCCGAGTTCGCCGGGACGCTGCCGTGGGAGTTCGTGGAGATCACGGCCCGACCTGAGATCATGATGGGCGACGGTCGAACTCTGACCCACTGTGCCGATGTCGAGGTGGAGATCGAGGTCTAGGTGACGGAGCCCCGGGAGTGCAAGGACTGCAAGGCCCTGCCCGACGAACAGCGACCCAAGGTGTGGCGCAAGATCGTCGGGCAGGGCCCGCGCTGCGCCACGCACTCCCGGGAGTTCCGTAATACGCAACGCGCCGCGACCCACGCGCGGTACGTCGCGAACACCTACGGCCTGCCCGAAGGTCTGTACGACGTGCTTTACGAGGCCCAGGGAGGCAGGTGCGCGTGGTGCCGGATCGCGTCCGGACGTTCCAGGAAGCTCGCCGTGGATCACGACCACTCGTGCTGCTCGGGGCCGACCTCGTGCGGGCGGTGTGTTCGTGGGCTGCTCTGCTCGGCGTGCAACTCGTTCCTGGGTCGGCAGATGCGCGACAACCCCGAGTCGGTCCGGCGCGGCGCGCACTACCTGTCGTTCCCCCCGGCCCAGTCGGTGATCATGTCGTGGAACGGCGGCGCCGGATGAGCGTGTGCGCGCGGGCCGGGTGCCTCAAGCCGCTGACGCCGTCCTCGGCGTCGTCGTACTTCTGCTCGGACAACTGCACCGTCGCCTGGACCGCCGCGAACTGGGGCATCGACCAGTTCCCCACGCCGTCCCACGACCGGTACCCGATGCGGCTGCGTCACCCGAAGGACGAGCCGCTGCCCTGGCTCGAAGGCCGGTGAGCACGTGGTGGCGTGCGTGCCCGACGTGCGGTACACCGAGTCAGAACCCGTGGCGCTGCGAGATGTGCGGCGCCCCGATCCAGCTCCGCGAGCCCGGCCGGGACTTCGACCTCCTGGTCGGGGTGTTCATCTTCGGCGTCGGGGTCGTCGGAGTGATCGCCCTTGTCGTCCTGATCATCCACGTACTGGGAGGTTGACGTGAGCGCAGTGCAGATCGACCGGGGACCCGGCCAGGCGCCGTGGCTGGTCCACGCGTCCACGGTGGACGAGGTGGACGCGCACCTCGCGGACACCTACCTCCGGATGGACACGCTGTGCCGGGCCGAGTCGAACGCCGAGACGCTCGACGAGATCACCAGCGTCCGCAAGCTCCGCGACGAACTACTCGATCTGCGCAACCGTCTCCGGGCGCTGCAACCGCCGTCGTGAGTTACGGGTTACGCCACTGCCCGACCGGCAAGCTCCGGTACCGCGACGAGATCGGTGCCAAGTTCGCGCTCGCCTCGGTGCAGCGCAAGGACTCGTCGGGCCGCGAGAAGACCGAGCAGCGCGTGTACCGCTGCCCGAAGTGCCGAGGCTGGCACCTGACGTCGTGGGCCTAGGTCGCCGAGGTCAGCGTGATCCCACCGACCGACGAGTAGTAGAACGTGAAGTACGACGACGTGCCCGACGTGATGGTCAACGGGAGCGTCTTACCGGACTTGTTGACCACACCGGACGACGTGAACGTCCGCGCGGCCCCGGACGCGAACACTTCGACGGTGAACACTGCTCCGTCGACGTTCAAGTTCTGCACGCTGATACCGGTGACGTTGCCCGTCGCCACGACGCGGAACATGTTGTTCTGGTGGAAGTTGAACGTCGGCACTGCCGCGTAGGCCACGGTGGTGACCGGGTTCGTGATCGGGACGTCGACCGATTCCAGTCGGTAGGTTCCGGCGCGGTTGATGATCGTCAGATTCGTCCAGACCCCCGAGAGCATCACCAACTGGCGCACAGGGAACTTGGGACTCGTCTCGAATCCCGAGGCGAACGTGACGACGCGGTTCGCGCCGGACGCGAGCACTTCGAGCTGGAGTACCTGGCCGTCGACTCCGACCGAGCTGCTCGGAAGGTTGACCGTGACGTCCCCGGTCAACGTCCACCGAGCGGCTTCCTGCGAGAAGTTCAGGTTGAACGTGCCGGACAGGTTGGTGAAGATGTTGACCCCACCGCGAGGCCCTCGGTAGCTGAGCGGAACGTAGCCCGCGAGCAGGGTGTTGACCTCGGACCGGTAGGTGTTGACCATCTTCGCGACGTGCGCCCGGGAGACCAGGCCGCCCAGCGGGGCCGACGTGCTCGACCACACGTCGTAGAACGCGATGGGTGCGCTCGTCGTGTTCGCGTCGCGGAAGAACTCCCAGCACGACGTCTGGCCGAGCGTCGTTGCGATTCGCGAGTCGGTGATCGTCTGGGACTGCCCGTCGGGCAGCGCGACGTAGGCCGTGGACCCGGTGATCGACACTTCCGCGCGGTACGTCGTCCAGTCCTGGGCGAGCGGCGCGTAGTAGGGCCAGTTCACCAGGTTGGTCACGCTGCCGTTGACCACGACGCCGAACGTGGCCGACGACGCGGTCAGTGCCAGGTGAATCTGCGCGTTCGTCGTGCCCGGCGTGGGCGACGCCGTTGTCCACGTCGCCAGCGCGATGGCGGCGGTCGTCGTGTTCGCCGACGGACCGAAACCGAACGACGCGCCGATCCGCTTGACCACGCCGCCCGTCGGCTGCTGGATGTAGAGCGCGCCGCCCAGTGAATCCGGCCAGCTCACCTCCAGCCGGTTGTTCGCGAACGACGCGGTCTCCCCGGCGGTCGGTGAGACGAGAAACGCCGTCCCGTCGTCGGAAAGGGCACCGGTGACGAGCTGCGTCCCCGTAGTCCGGGTGCGGAAGTTCGTCCACCGCGCGGGTGCGGGCTGCTTGGTCCGCGCCAGCGACGTGTTACCCGTATCCACGTACTGCTTGGGAGCAGCGTCGAGCGGGTTGACCGGATCACCCGGCAACCCGATCGACGTTCCGAACTGACGAGGCATCAGCCGAGGATAGACACGAAATACTGGTTCGCCGCAGGCGCGGCCGGGAGCGTGACGACGAGGTTGTTGCCGTCGGAGGCGACCTCGTCAACTTCGAGCAGTGCGCCCTGCGTGTTCCCCGAGCCGGGCGAGGTGTAGTAGCGCAGCGTGAGGCGCGGGGCGGAGTTCCCGAGGCCGTGGTTGATCGTGACGATCGCGCCCGAAACCGAGAAGATGCCCGTCGAGGACGCCGGGATGACCCCGGTGACCTTGCGGCCGACGACGGTCGTGTCGATCGAGACCGACGAACCCACCGTGGACGGGACGGTGATCCCGGCCCCGGCGTTGACGTTGACCTGCGAGCCCGAGACGGTGGTACCGAAGCCCGAGGTCGCCCCGGCGGTCGACGAGCCGCGCACGACGAACGTCGTGGCCGTCGTGTCGATCGTGACGGTGCCGTCGGTGACGAGCAGGACGAACAGGTCGGCGTTCGACCCCTCGCGGACGTCCCAGAACGAGCCGGGCGTCGCCGTCGAGCCGGACGCCCAGTTCGCGGGCCGGGTCATCGCGACGGCCGAGCCGTTGTAGACCCACGGACCGTTCTGCGAGCCGGTGGTCTGACCCATGAGCAGGACGACGTCGTTCGCGGCCATCGTGACGCCGTCGATCGTCGTGCCCGGCGAGGAGATCGACACGTTCGTCGACGTGGCGACCCGGACCGAGCCCTTGATCACCAGGCCCGACGACAGCGCCGAGACCTGACCGTCGACGTAGGTCTTGTTCGTCGCGTCGTTCGGGTTGGTCGGCGTCGCGAGGTTCGTGATCTTCTGCGAGTTCAGGTTGACCGCAGCGGTCGGCGCGGCGAACGAGTCGAGGGTGTACGCCTTGACCGTGGACGCGAGGTCCGAGATCGTCGCCGCAAGCTGCGTGCCCGTGTGGTTGGCCCGGGCCGTGGCGTCGATCGCCGTGGTCCCGTTCCAGTACATGAGCTTGCCGGTCGTGGTGTTGAACCACACCAGACCCGCCTGGCCCGAGGACAGGCCCGCCGGGTCCGAGGACACCGGGTGGTGCAGCGCGTTGACCAGGGCGAAGTTCGCCAGGTCAATGTTAGTACCGAACTTGCGAGGCACGAGTCCCTCCTAGGACATATCGGCGGAACCCGCCACAGGTGTGAGCCAACTCAGAATGCAGGTATTCGAGTCGGGATAGACGATGTCGTCGGGTTCGATGATCGGCCCGCCGAGTTCGTGGGCGATGATTCCGGCCGGGTTGTAGCCGAGTCCGTGAACGATGGTCCACGTCGTCAGCGCCGTGATCTGCTCGTGATGGTGCGAACGGCTGCCCGAGATCAGGTCACGGATGTCCTGGTGAGCGTCGGGATCGGTGTCGTGCGTGACGATGCCCGAGTTGATCGCCGCGAGTACCTGGGCCGAGGTCATGTAGCCCGCCGGGGCCCCGGGGACGGGGTTCTCCAGCAGGGTCGCCTCGGTCAGCCAGACCGCCTTGACCGAGGTGTTCACCACGAGCCCGGTCGCGGCGGCCATCGCGGCGTCCACCGTCACGGTCGACGCGTTGTACGGCACCTCGATCAGGAACGGCCGTTCCCCGGGGAACGTGACCTTCCGGCCGCCGTAGGCGTCGAGGTCAGGATCGTTGTTCGCGACGAGCAGTGCGGCGAAGTAACCCGTAACCGGGTCGACCTTCGCCGTGCGGGTGCGCGTCTTGATGTGCCCGTTCGACGCGAGGTCCCGGAGGTTGGGCGTGCCCGTCGCCTTGTTACCGAGCAGCGCCACGGGCTCGAACGTGATGGACACGGGTAACCCGTTACCCGTACGCACGCCTGCGCCGGTTGCCTCGTCCCACCAGTAGCCCCGGACGACGACGACGTCCGCATCGGTCGGGAGCGCCATCTACTCGCCCTCCAGGGCCGCCACCCGGGCCGCGAGGTCCGAGATCAGGGACAACGTCTGCGCGGCCGTGAGGTACGCCGGGAGCGGCGTCGGGGCCGGGTTACTGGTTACGGGTGCGTCAGCGAGCCACATCGCGCGGACCGTGGTCCCGGCGGTCAGACCGGTCTTCGCGGCCATGTCCGCGTCCACCTCGACGATCGGCGCGTCGTGAGGGACGGTGATCGTGAAGGCGGTCTCGCCGAGGAACGTGACCTTCCGACCGCCGTACGCGTCGAGGTCGGGGTCGTCGTTGGACAGGACGATCGCGGCGAAGTACCCGGACTCGGGGTCGACGATCGCGACCTTGGTCCGCGTCTTGATGTAGCCCCTTGAGCCGACGTCGCGCAAGTTCGGGGTCGACGTGCCGGTGAACGCGACGGGCTCGAAGGTGACCGACGCGGGGTTCGTCCCGTTCTTCGACCGGACGCCCTTCCCGGTGATCTCGTCCCACCAGTAGCCCCGGACGACGACGACGTCCGCGTCAGGAGGAAGGCTCACAGCGACCCCGATGCGGTCACGGTCCACAGTCCGAGAGAGCCGACGTAGGTCACGTCGGCCCACGTGGACGCGGTGGTCAGCGCCTTGTTCGGCGAGGACAGGATCGTCAGGTTGAACGCACCAGTGGCGTTGGCCGACCGGACGATGCGAAAGTGGTCGCCGTCCGCACCGGCCGTGAGCGTCACGGCCCGTGCAGCGGTCAGTGCGGTGTTCCACACCTGCGTCGGCGCCGACGTGCCGAACGTCAGGGTGTACGACGCGTCGCCGTTGACCGCCGTGCCTCGGGTGGTGACCTTGGCCCAGGTGTTGTCGCCGCGCAGGAACGTCGTGGCGTCCCGCGTACCGGTCGCGGTGAGGTCCGAGACCGGGTGGGTGTGCGACGAGTTGGCCTTGCCGTTGAGCGCGGTCTGCGTGGCCGTCGAGACCGGCTTGTTGACGTCCGAGGTGTTATCGACGTTGCCCAGACCGATGTTCGTCCGCGCGCTGGACGCGCTCGCCAGGTCCGAGAGGTTTGACGCGATCTTGAGGTTCAGCGCGTCGGCGGCGGCCTGGGCGGTCGAGACCGGCTTGTTGACGTCCGAGGTGTTGTTGACGTTGCCCAGGCCGATGTTCGTCCGGGCGGTCGTGGCGTTCGCCAGGTCCGAGAGGTTCGATGCCTTGGCGAGCTTGAGGTCGAGCGCGGCCTGCTGGGCGGTCGAGACCGGCTTGTTGACGTCCGACGTGTTATCCGCGTTGCCCAGCCCGACCTGGGCCTTCGTCGTGGCGTGCGGGTTGTCCACGCGCGACGTGTGCGCGAGGAGCGCGGCGTCGTTCTCCGCGTCCTTGTCCGCGATGATCTGCCGGATGTTCGGGTGCGCCTGGAGGTCGGCGTCGTGGACCTCGATGCCCGAGGCCAGCGTCGAGAGCGTCTGGACCGAGGTGAGGTAGTTGATCGGCGGGACCGGCTTGGGCGTCACGATCAGCGACGCGTTGAGCAGCCAGATCGCGCGGACCTCGGTGTCGGGCACCAGCCCGGTCTTCGCGGCCATCTCGGGCGTGACCGTCGTCGACAGCGAGTTGTACGGAATCTCGATGACGAACGGGTCCTCGTCGAGGAACGTGACCTCGCGCCCGCCGTAGGCGTCGAGGTCCGGGTCGTTCGACGACACGACGATCATCGCGTAGTACCCGGTGTCGGGATCGACCACGGCGACCCGGGTGCGCAGCTTGACGTGCGTGACCGCAGCCGTGTCCCGGAGGTTCGGGGTACGGGTTACGGATTGCCCGGGCAGCGGCACGGGGCGGAACGTGACGGTCGTCGGACGGCCGTCGTCCTGGCGCACTCCGCGACCGGACACTTCGTCGAGCCAGTAGCCGTGCACGACGACGACATCCGCGTTGTTCGGAAGTGCCATCGCCGAAGTCCTCCAGGTGCCGGTTACTCCGACCAGCGTGTCAACTCACCAGAGCGGAAGGCCCCGAGTCTTCGGGACGACGGGCGCGGAACCCGGGGTGATCACGATCGGCGGTTCCTTGCCGAGCCAGCGCAGAGCGGCCTGCATCGAGTACACGCCACCGCCCTGCTCTTCGCCGAGTCCGAAGTCCCGCGTCGTCGCCTTGAGCGCGGCGGCGGCCTGCTTCGCGCTCACCCCGGACGAGATGATCCGCGCACACAGGTTCGCCACGTGCGGCGACGAGAACGACGTGCCGATCGGCGAGACGAGACTGCCGTCCCAGCCGGTCGAAAAGACCAGTTCGCCCGGTGCCAGTCCAGTCATCAGTGGATGCCAGTTCGAGAACCCCGATCGACGGTTGCGACTCATGTCGATCGACCCGACGGAGTGCACGTAGGTCAGGTACGTGCACGTCGAGGCCGGATACCGAATGATGCGAGAACTGTCGTTCCCTGCCGAACAGAAGATGGCGACGTCCGAGGTGTTCGCGGCGGCCAGTGCGTCGTTCACGATCGAACTCGACCCGCCGAGTCCGATGCTCATGTTCAGGATGTTCGCGCCCTTGGTGATGCTCCACGTGATCGCGTTGGCGACCGACGCGTCGGTCGTGCCGCCGACGTCGTCGATGATGAACGCGTCGATCACCGTCCCGTTGACCGGCACCGCAGTCCCCGACGTGGCGCACCCGTGGGCCCGGTCGGCCGACCAGATTTCTCCGGTCGGCTCGCCGTTCGGCAGGAAGAACGCCTTGGCACTGAGCGTGATGTTCTTGACCGCGCGGGACAGGCTCGTCGTGCCTTCGTCGATGTCACCGATCACGGACTCAGTGCCGGTCAGGGTCGGGTACGCCTCCTGTTCGGCCTGGATGTAGCGCATTGACCGGGGCCGGGGGAGCTTCGGCTCCACGGACAGGACGTTCGAGTGGTACTGGTCCGGCTCGACGTACCGCGCGTTCGACGCGCGGGCGAACCGCTCGGCCTCGCGCTCGGTGAGCAGCGCGGAGTACGCGGTGTGCGATCCGACCGGGAACTGCTCGTCGTTCTCTGCGGTGTCTGCGCCGATCACGTCGGAGAATCGCTCGGGGTGCTGCGCGAACACCGTCGCAGCGACGTCGCGTTCGGACTCGGGAAGCTTGACGGCACCGACGTTGAACCACTGCCGGTCCTCGGTCACGAGATACCGGCCCACAGGGCGTTGACGGCGTTGGTCGGGACCGGCCGGGTTGTGGGCAGCGACGTGTACGTCGTGGTGGTCACCGACCCGCGCCAGCCCAGAGCGGTACGTCCGACGACCACGAGGTTCGATCCGCTGCTCGCGGTGAAGACGGTGGAGGTGCTGGACGTGGCGATGTAGCCGACGTAGTACAGGCCCGGCGTGATCGCGGCTGACGAGGTCAGCGGCATGGTCTTGACGCCGGTCGAGGTAAGGGTCGTCGAGAGATCGGCCGTCTGACCGATCAGGACGTTCGACGAGTTCCAGATACCGAAGTAGCTGCGGTTGGCCGTGAATCCCGAGCCTGCGGTGACCACGTTGACCGTCACGGCGGTCGCCGTGCCAGACACGTCGACCTTGACGTTGGACCCGGTCAGCGCACCCGAACCGTTGCCGACCTGGGAGTTCGTGACCATCGGGTCGCCGGTCCAGCCGAGGTAGCCGTAGTCGGCCGGAAGCCACACGCTGGGCGCAGTCGGCGACGTCGTGACCGACTGCGGCTCGGCCGAGACGATCCGCCACGACGCGCCGCGCGCGATCACCGCGATGTACGCCCAGTTGCCCGAGTCCACAATGAACGACCGGACCGGCACGGCCTGCGAAACTTCGTACGCCGGGTCGAACGAGATGGTGCGCTGCCCGCCGGACGCGTTGATCTCGAACAGCATCCGCTGGCCGTCCGCGCCCTGGGGCATGAACCCGATCGTCACGTCGCCCGTCGCGGTCAGGCGGCGGTGGTTCGACAGGGCCGGGTCGAGGTTGACCGGGCCGGTGACGCCGGTCGACTCGGCGATCCCGCCGATCGGCCCGCGCAGGGTGTTCGGAACCAGCGTGTTCCGCAGCGACTTGACCTCGGTGCCGACTCGCGTGGCGAGTAGGCCGACCTGGCTCGCGAGGCTCACAGCATCGCCGCCTCGAACATCGACACGAAGTTCGTGGCCGGATCACCCATGTCCGTAGACCCTGCCGCGCCGATGTTCGACCGGGCCTGGGTCTGCTGGGTGGTGTTGAACGACTGCGCCGCGTCCGCGCGGACGCGGTTGCCCAGGGCGGTCGTCGTCGTGGTCGCGTAGTTCGCGTCGTTGCCCAGGGCGGTAGCGATCTTGGCGAGCGTGTTCAGCCCCGACGGGGCCGTGCCGATGACCGCGTTGATCGAGTCGTTCGTCTTCGACGACGACCACACGGTGGACGTGCCCACGCCCGTGTCGTCGATCTGCGAGCCGCCACCGCCACCGCCGTAGGACGCGATTTTCGACGACGACCACGTGCTGGTCGTGGACGTGACCGCGTCGTTGATCCCGACGGCCGACGCCACGCCCGCCCGGACCTCGTTGATCGCCGCGACCAGCGTGGACTTGTTCGACGTCGTGAGTCCGTTGAGGTTCGCGGCGTTCCCGTTGACCAGGGTGCGGATGGACTTGCACTCCTGGCCCGCGCGGACGGCGAACGCGTTGAAGTCGACCATCAGCTCAGGGCCCCTTCGAACGCGGTCACCAGGGTCAGCGAGTCGTAGACGGGGTGCGGCGCCGCGCTGGCCGAGTGACCCGCGATGGCGTTGTCGAGCTGGGCCTGGGTCACGCCGCTCGGGCTGCCACCGCCGCCGCTACCGAGGTAGCCGGGGTGGGCGGCCGGGTCGGTGTTGTGCGCCGCGATGGCCGAGTTGATCGCGTTCGTGACCTGCCCGGCGTTGAGGTAGAAGTCCGGGACGAAGAACTCGACCTCGTCGGCGATGCGCGGGAGCTGGGTCAGCGGCAGCCCGCGCACCGTGGAGCCGAGGTTCAGGCCGGTCGCAGCGGCCATGTTTCCGTCGACCTGCACCGACGGCGCGTCGTAGGGCACGGACACGGTGAACGGCGGTTCGTTGTAGAACGTCACGCGCCGACCCCGGTAGAGGTCGAGGTCCGGGTCGTTGGACGCGACGAGGACGACCGCGAAGTACCCGGAGACGGCGTTGACCGTCGCGGTCCGGCGCCGCGTCTTGATCCACGCCTGGGCGTCGACGTCGCGCAGGTTCGGCGAGGACGACGTCGAGTCGGCCAGGGTCACCGGGTCCAGCGTGATCGTCGCCGGGGTACCGGCCGCGTTCTTCACGCCCACGCCGGTGACCTCGTCGACCCAGTAGCCCCACGTCACGACGACGCTGGCGTTGCCGGGGATCGGCATCTACTCGCCCCTCCGCTCGCGCAGCATCGCGGACACGTCACCCGTAACCGAAGTCGTACGGTCGGATTCGATGGGCGCCTCGCGTACAACTTGCTTGCGCTTGGACATGAACCGCGCGATGTCGTCGATCGTCGGGTCCGGTGCGGTCTGCGGCTCGGCCTCGCCGGTCGTCGAGATCGGCTCGGCGCCCACGTTCAGTTCGAACGCCGAGAAGCCGGTCTCGCGCACGTGCCACGTACCCGGTGCCAGGTCCAGAGCCCAGCGTCCGGACAGGTCGGTGTAGGTCGACGGGACCACCGAGAACCGGCGCCCACCGACGAGCCGCGCACTGACGAACACGCCGGGCACACCTGCCCCGCCGTGCTCGCTCACCTGTCCGGACACCACGGTCATGGCTAGGCGACCCCGGTCAGGCGCAGCACCAGGAAGACGACGACGATCACGAGCAGGAGACCGACGACACCGCCGAGGCCGTTGCCGTGCGTACCCCGGTAGCCGGGCGACACGGCGAACCCGCCGCCCGCCAGGAGCAGTACGAGCAGCACGACGAGGATGATCGTCAGCATCAGATCCCCTCGCGCCGCGCCTCGTCCTCACGGACGTGGCGGTTGACCGGAGCGGCGTTCGGCACGACGTACACGCCGAACGCGGCGAGGATGCCCAGGGCCATCTGCACGATGTCCGTGGTGGTGAGGATGTCGTCCTGACCGATGATCGGGACTACGACGCCGATCACGGCGACGATGCCCGCGACGATCGTCTTCGCGTAGGCCGGGATAGGCACGGTGGCTCCTAGGTGATGTATCCGGCGCGGCGGAGCGCGTCGGTGAGTTCGTCGATCTTGCGGATCGCGGTCTCCGCACGGTCCCGCGCGGCTGCGGCGTGCGCCACGCCCCAGCCGAGAATCTCCCCGGCCGGGATCGTGTCGTTCGGGTTGGCGGTGTACCGGTCCTGGACCGGATAGCGCCACACGTCCTCGGGGCTGGGCAAGTCGTCCTCCTGGGGTAACGCGTTACCTGTAACTCCGGGCAGCGAGACGCCCTGGAGACGTTCGCGCCACGCGAGGTACCGAGCCTCGAAGTCGGCGCCGTACGCCTCGGCCGCCGGGCCCGAGCCGTTGTACCGCCGCGCGCCCTGGCGCACGCCGTACTGCCCGATCAGCGCGCCCATGCCCCGGAACCCGGCGCGCATGTTCGCCACCGGGTCCCAGCACCCGCCGAGCAGGTCGGCGGTGTCCTGGTACTGGGCCGACGTCGCCTGGCACGGTCCGACGCCTTGGCGACCGATGCGGCCCGACTTCATCAACGACCGGTACGCGAGGTAGTTGGCCCGGGTGACCGGGCCGCCCTTGGTGTAGACCCCACCGGTATTCACGCCGTCGTGGCCGTAGATGTTCCGTCCGCCGCCGGTCTCCTTCATCAGGATCGTCGCGGCGACCGCGAGACCGATCTTCTCCGCCACGGCGGCCTTGATCATCTCGTTCGGCATCCGGATGCCGCCCGCTACGAGGACCTGTACGGCGTCGGCCATCCTCGGTCCTCCCTGGGGCGCTCGGTCACGGGCAGATCGTTACGGGTAACGCCTGTCCAGATGTCGGGGTGCTCGTTGCCGAGCAGGACGTCGGCGGACTCGTTCCAGTCCGGGTCGATATGGTTGGCGACCCCGTCACCGTCGTCATCGCCGTGGCGTGCCACGTCCGGGGCCTCCCTCCAGTGGTGCTTGCCGAGCGGGTCGAACAAGAGGTGGTCGGCCACCTGGTCATAGATCGGCAGCCGACCGTCCTCCATCTCGTTCAGCGCTCGTCGGGCACGGTCTCCGGGGAGACCTCGCCGTCGTTCAGGTCGCCGGACTGGACCGGGGCGTCGTCGGCGGTCTCCTGCGCGGGGGTCGTCCCCGTGCCGGGGCCGTCGAACGGCTCGCCCGAAGTGCCGGTCGGCTCGGTCGCGACGTCCGGGACCGGGTCCTTCGGGTCCTGGCCCATCTGCTCCAGCCGCGTGACCAGCGGGTCAAGCTCGGCCGCCAGCGAGGCGTCCTGGTCGGCGACCTTGGCGCGGAAGTCCGCGAGGTCGTTGGCGATCTCGTCGGTCGCGGCAGAGAGCCGCGCGACCATGTCCTTGGTAGAAGCCATGTTGAGCCTCAACTCCCTGAGTTCGGAGGGGTGGTTCGTCCACGGCGCCAGGAAGGCGTCGAGGAAGGCCATGACCGACTACTTCTTCGCGGTCTTGCGCTGGTCGGCCTTCTTGGACTTGGAGGTCTTGCGCGCGGGCATCTCGGCGGGACCGTCGAGGACGACGGTCACGGGCGCCTCACCCGGGACGTGCACGCGACCCTGGTGCACGTCGGGCGCGTCCTCGCGGTCAGCACCGCCGTAGCCCGAAGCGGAGTAGGACACCGAACCGCCGGTGTCCGGGGTGTTATCGACGGCACCGGAGCCGACGGGAGTGGTCATCTCGTGATGCCTCCATCTGTGAACAGGCAGGTCACCTAGGACGCTAGGGCCGCGCGGGCGAGGGCCTGCGGGGTTACGTGGGACCGTGTATGCTCTGGGGCAACGGACGGGTCGCGTCAAAGCCTGGACTTCGGCGAACATGGGGCGCCGGGGCGGACGCGCCAGGCCAAGCAAGGCACTACGGGCCAGAGAGTTCCCTCCTTTCCTCTCGCGGCTGCACGACGAGGGCCTCGGCGGTGCGGTGAACACCGTCGGAAGCGGTGGGACCAGCACCGTTCCGCGTCGAGCGCCAGCCTGCTGCGCTGCGCGGCCCGTCCCCCTAGTCGTCGCGGAACGTGATCGACCGGCGCCGACGGACCTCGACGGTCGTAGGTTCGGCGTCGGCCTGGCTGATCCGGCGGCGCGTGGAGACGGCGATGATCACGATGGCCGCGAACGTCAGCGTGCCGGTGATCGAGTAGCCGACCAGCCGGAAGGCGCGCGGCGTGGAGAGCAAGCCCATGATGTCGAGCTGGCCGAGCAGAATCAGAGCCCACGTCCCGGCCGTCCCGCCCGCGATCGACACGATGTGCCAGACCAGCAGCCCGTGCTTGCGGGGCGCGACCGCCTGGGCGCGAGAGTGGAAGCGGACCACGGCACCGGCCGCCGCGAACACGAGCATCGCGATGATCGCGACGACCAGCGCGAAGACGTAGTCCAGCTCGTCGGGCGTCCTCACCACGGATGTCCTCCGCTCAAGGTCATCATCGCCATGATCATCGGCAGGCACGCGATGAACAGCGACGACATCGGCCACCGGTTGGTGGTCTCGGACAACATCCAGATGATCTCGTGGTACTTCATGCTTGTTGGTCTCCATCCTCGGGGGGGTTCGCCGGGGACCGCTGGAACAGACGGTCCACGCCGTTAAACACGGGCAGACCCATCGCCAGCAGGTATGCCCCGATGAGGATGGTGCGAGGCTCCGACACGAACCCCGCCTCGAACACCATGCCGACGATCCCGCCAGCGAAGAGAACGGCGTCCTTGATCTTGGAAAGCCACGACTGGGTCGGCGAGGTCTTCGCCGGGGGCCTGGTCAAGCACGTCCCCCTCGCTCCCCGAGCGGACCTCGCCGCCCGTAGATGAACGCGTTGGCGAAGTGCACCGCCGCCACGAACAGGTACGTCGGGACGCCGGTCAGGGCCGGACGAACTTCGCCCGGGTCGGGCGGCGGCTCGTTGAGCAGCGCGCCGATGAAACCGGCCGCGAGGAGCACGTGCAGCACGGCTGCCGCGATCATCGCGATCCGCAGAGGGTCGCGGCCGACGAGAGCGGCAACGCCCATCGCGAGGGCAGCGGCGACGAACAGCGTGCCCGTGACCTCCGGGCCGACCTGGCGGATGATCGCGAAGGACGGCCCGTTGATCCGGTCGACGCCGCCGACCAGGAACACCACGCCGAGCGCCAGGTTGTAGCCCACGATCAACGGCCACACCCACGGCGTGACCCACGACTGGGCCCACACGGCGCGAACATCCTCGGCGATCCTCACGGGTCCGAGCATGACTCGAACGGCTCAGCTCGGGCTCAGCTCACGTGGGCCCGTAACCCGTCACCGTTACGGGTTACGTCTTCGTGTTGATCTGCGCCTGGAGGTTGTTGTCCACCTGCTGACGCGTCTGGGCCTCCTGCTGCACCGACTGGGCGACCTGGTTGATCGCCTGGTTGAGCTGGTTGATCTGGTTCGTCAGGTTGTCATGCCACCCCGAGTGCTGACCCGGTCCGGAGTTCAGCGCGCCGCACTCGGTGCACGAGTAGGACTCGACCTGCTTGCCCTCCCAGCCCGCATCGCGGCCCTTGAGGTTCAGCTCGAAGTTCTGGCCGGGCATCAGGACTCCTGTACGGGGACGACGATGACCTCGGGCAGGTCGTCGTTCGAGATGAACGATCCGAACGGCGCGGGCACGACCTCGGGCGGAGGTGCGTCTGCCTCGTCGGGACCGGTCACCTCGACCGTCGCGATCGGTTCGGCGACTTCGTCGCGCGTCAACGGCGGCATGACGGGCAGCGTCCTGACCTCCTCGGACGGCCCGTCGGCCGCCAGTCCGACGGGCGGCATGACGCGCTCGCCCCGGGTCAACTCGGGAAAATCGTTCTCCAGCGAGGTCAGAAAGTCCATGACACTCCCTACCAGCCCGGCGGCGGTGAGTCGGGGCGCAGGGTCAAGGTGTCCCTCGCGCCGTTCTCGTCGTACGTCGTGGTGATCCCGTAGACCGTGCACCAGATACGCGCACCGAAGCTGTCGGGCTCGGTCAAGATGACCTTGTCGCGAAGCTGGCGCCGGGGGTTGTGCGGTGCCTCGACCTGATTCAGGACGGGCAGGGGCTTGGCGGTGAAGCTGATGACCGACCCCGCGAGAATCTCCGTAGGGGTGAGTGCCTGGCGCCAGGCGTTCTTGCCGCCGAGGTCGTAGGACTGCTCGCCGTACCGGTAGATCGAACGTTCGTGCCGGACGCTGGTCGTTCCAGTGATCCCTTCGACCATCTTGCGACCAGGCATGCGGAAAGCGGGTTCGCCCTCGGTGACCATGCCGTCGTCCCGGCGACCGGTCCCGGAGTTCGTGCCGACCTTGGACGCCGTCGCGAACCGCACCGCGTACGGACAGAAGCTACTGATCTGCACCCGAACGGTTCGGACGTCGACGCGGCGCACGACGAACACGAACTTTGCAGTCGCGAGCTTCCCGGCGAGCACGGCGGAGTACACGTCGATCGTCGGGTCCGACAGCAGCGACACGCTGAACACCAGCTTGCCGAGGTAGTACGGGTTGTCGTTGACCTCGCCCCAGTTCTCGGACGAGACCCACTTGACAATCTGCTGGTCGGTCTCGGCGACGACGACCGTGTCGTCGGGTAGCTCGATCGTCCAGGTGTTGAACTGGTTGGCGCCGAGCGTGAAGTAGTACGGGTCGTCGGTCTCCCACACCGTCTCCCACGGACCGATGACCAGCGGCGCGAACTCCGCGTCGATCGAGTTGCGCACCGACGAGTCGTCGACCGTCATGGACAGGTCGGTGATGTCGCGATCCGAAGTCAGCAGTTCCGGCGGTCGGTTCCACCCTCGGTTGATGATGCGCGACCGGAAGAACGGCTTGCCCGTCTCGTCGAAGTAGAACGTGCCGAACTCGGCCGCGACGATCTCCTTGAGCAAGTCGTACGACTCGCGGGCCACGATGTCGGTCATCCCGCCGACGATGTTCAGGCCCGGATCGACGTACGCGTTCGGCGTCCACGTCTGACCGCGCCAGCCCAGAGGTCCCGGCGTGTCGGGCGAGTACCAGATCGAGAAGTTCGTGAACGGGACGAGCGTCTGTCCGACGGCTCGGGCGGCCTCGTAGTAGACGATGCTCGACTGGATCGGCACGCCGACCGGAACCTGCGCGTAGTTGCCGTCGAAGTTCATTGACACGAGCACGCCGTCGCTGCCGGACTTGTAGTGCACGCCGATGAACACCCAGCGCGCCTTGCTGGTCAGCGTGAAGTTGGCCGGTCGGTACAACGCCTGCGCGCCCTGTCCACTGTCGGTGGGGTACGCGATGTACGCGTGCGGTACGCCGTCGATCAGGCGCATCTGCATCACGAAACCGTCCTGCACGATGAACGACCACACGTAGTCGCTCACCCCGGCGGCGGTCGCGGCGGACGGCACTCTGACCCAGCCGCTCAGTCCCCAGCCGTCGAACCCCGGACGCATCGGAGCGGCCGCCCGGGTGATCCAGGTGAACACCGCCCGGAACCCGGGCTTGGGGTACATCATCTGGAACGGGTGCGCCTCGGGCGCACTGGGGTCGGCCGAGACGCCGTACTCCCAGGGCTGGACGTAGCTCGTCGCACTGCTCGACGTGTACGCCCCGGTGATCGGGTAGGTGAACGCGCCGATCTCGTGCTGTGGCGAGCCGTGCATCGTCACGGACAAGGTGACGTAGCCGTTGTCGAGCCCACCGGGCGGAGGTGAGGCGTAGTACCCGTTCTCGCGCAGGATGCGGTCGATGTACCACTGCGAGTTGAAGATCCACGGGTACAGCAGATTCCCGTATCGGGTCAGCGTGATGCCGTCGATGCCGTACGCGTAGATCGTGATCGTCTTGCGCAGCCTGGACACCGGGTCGAGTGCGTCGAGCACGACCTCGCGGCTCGATGCGGTCGGCGAGTAACCCGTTACCGTCCCGGTGAACCGAAGCAGGTCGACCGGGCCTTCCGGAGTCTGGAACCCGGTGCGCAGCACGATCGGCGCACCGACCACCGGGCCGGGTCCGCTCACGCCGTACGGCGAGAACGCGTAGATCGCATCGACCCCGTCGACAAGGCGGCCGTTGATGTAGCGGATCGTCTCGCCGGTCTGACCGAACAAGCCCGGCGCGTCCCAGTGTCCGCCAAGCGTTACCTGTAACTTCGAGGCCGCCGTGCCCTCGATGAACCCGACCGTGGCCGGGAGTTCGGGTGCGAGTTCCTGGGTGAAGGTGAAGCTCTTGACGGCCGGGTTGAGATCGGAAAACGCCTGCTGGAACCGGCCGTCACCCCGCCAGTCCGCCTTGATCGAGAAGATCGGCACGCGCTCGTCGGCCTCGGTCGCCGCGTCGAGAGCCTGACTGATCGAGATGGAAGTTACGCGTAACGCGTAGGCACGCACGAACGGCGCAGGCCGGTCCGGCACGACCGACGACGGCGCGCCCGGCGAGGTGGACGCGCGGACGATCGCGGTCACAGCCCGCTACCCGACATCCGCAGGTAGCCCGACGGCGCGTCGAGCGTGAAGCTGTTGCCGTCACACACGTGGAAGTAGTCGAGATGTGCGAGCGGCAGGATCGCGGCGTCGCCGCCGGAACCCACGGTCGGCCAGTAGCAGACGACGAGCTTCTGGACCTGCTGGAGCTGCGCCTGACTGCCCAAGTTCAGAAGCACCTGGGCCGGGAAGTAGCAGTCCCACCGCCGCAGCGTTCCGCCGCTCCACGTCGTGGTGGTGCCCGACGTGATCTGCTTGCGCGTGTAGTTCACCGTGTTGCACTCGGCGTTCCCGCCGGACGTGAGCATGTCCGCGAGCGTCGCGTAGTTCGCGAGCGACTGGTCGCCCGCGTCGGTCCCGTCGGCCTGACCGGTCTTGCGGAGCAGAACGAGGACCAGGGCGTCGTTCGCGGCGGGCAGTGCGGAGTAGTACGGACCCGCCTGAATCCCCGCGCGGCAGGGCATGTCGCCCATGTAGTGGCTCCTAGGTCTCGATGAGGGTCAGGGCAGTGTTCTGGAACCCCGGTCGCGAGTAGACGCTGCCCCCGACGTCGGGCACGACGAACGGACCGCCGCCACCCTGGCGCCACTCCCCGGCGATCTCGGGGATGTCGCAGTGCTCGGTGACCCCGACGGGCATGAGGTTCGCCAAGGACGGCGACGCGACCTGCCACCCCGTGGTGTAGATGCTGATCGCGGTCGGCATGAACGCCTTGTTCGTGTCCAGGAACGGCAGCGCGAACCCCGCCCCGTCCGGCGGGGAAGCCTTCACCGAGAGCTTGATCCACTGGTCGCCCCCGCCGGGGACGAACTCGCCCTCGGTCGAGTCGATGAACACGCCCGTCTTCGTCCGCCACGAAATGCCCGTGAAAATCTGCGCGGTAGGCGGGTAGAGGCACCACGCCGAGAACTCCAGGGTCTCGCCGTCCAGGATCGGCACGCGGTAGACGCTGTCCGCGTAACGCTTGTCGGACGGAAGGAGGAAGTTCTCTGATGACGGCGTGAGAATCTGCCACTCAAGCCCACCGCCGAGCACGCGTCGCGGTCCGAGGGTGGTCGGATCACCCGGCATCCCGCCGAGCGGACGCCAGTACGCGGCCGAGTTGTTGTCCGAGATGAACTTCTGCGCCGACCCTGACGTGGTACCGCACGACGCAACCTCTTCGGGCAGCCGGTTGTAGCGACGCGGGTCGATCAAGCGCAACGGGCCCTTGATGTGTCCCCACTGGAGTGCCTCGACGTAGGGCAGTTGCTTCTCGGAGAGCATGTCCCACGTCCACGTCCACGTACGCTTGCGCGCGAACGTGTCGACCGTCATGCCACCCGCGAGGGACCGGTGCATCCCGCCGATACGGGTTACGGATACCTGCGTGCCACCGGTGGACACGACGTCGGGCAGAGGTTCAAGCGCGCCGAGCGGGCCGACGAAACACAGGTCGGAGTACGTCGGGGCGTACGCGGGAACGGTCATCACTGCCTACTCATGGATCGGTTACCCCGGTTGCCGATGCGCGCGACGCCGCTGCGGCCGTCGTCCTCGATGCGCAGCTTGTCAGGCATCCCGGCCGCGACTCCAGCGGCTACCGCTTCGTAGAGCGACTGGGGGTCCATGCCGCCGCTCGGTCCGACGCTCTGCGCGACGGACTGGCGAGCGTTGCGCTTGTCCCAGTAGTTCGGCGGCACCCACGAGCCGTCCTCGGCCTGGCGGTAGTTCGCGGGGTGGGGCTTCGCGGCGTTCTGCGCGTAGTCATCAGACGCGCTCATCCGTCCGCCGCCGCCGCTGCTCATGCTGGAGATGATCCGGTTCGCCTCCTCGGCGACCCGGCGGACCTGCTCCAGCGCTTGCTCGGCCTTGGCCTTCATGCCTTCGCCCAGGCGAATCATGATCTTCCCACCGGACACCTGCGTGTCGCCCTGACCGGAGAGCGGGCCTTCCTTCGCGGGCGAGCTGGGGAACTGCGCCTTGATCTGCGCGGCCACGCCCTGCGCAGCGGCCACGGCCGACGCACCGCCCGCCGTGATGCCAGCGGCCAGGCGCTCCATCATCGTGCGACCGGCCTGCTCCATCTGGTCGGCCAGGTCGGTGAACACCTTGAGGATGTCCTCGCCGACCTTCTGCGCGTTCTGCACGGCGGTCTGGCCCTCGGTCTGGATGACCTGGGCGATCTCCTGCATCGTCTGCTGGACCTTCTGCTTCGACTGGTCCATCGACTCGGTGATCTTCTGCTTGATCTGGTCGAAGTTCGTGGTGATCGTCGCGAGCGCCCCGGCCGCGCTCGTCGCGATCGTCGTGGTGATCGTCGACATGGCCGTCGAGATCGCGGTCGACGCCTGCTGCACCGACTGCTGGATCGCGGTGAACGACGCGACGAACTGCGTCTTGAACGTGTCGGCGGCCGTCTTGATCGTGTCGAGCTTCGTGGTGATCGCGTCCGAGAACTGCTGCATCTGGGTCTTGGTGTCGGCGACCAGGGGCTTGAGGTCGAACGCCGTCGCCACGGCCTGCGCACCGATCTTGGCCTGCTGTGCGGCCTCGGTCATCGGCACGCGCACCGTGTCGGGCAGCGGGGCCAGTGCAGCGGCCACGTTCTTCGGCACACCGGTCATCGGGTCCACCGCGTTGTCCGCAGCGGTCTTCGCGGCGTCGGCGGCAGCCTGGGCGGCCGGGTCGAGCGCGCCCGACACCGCCGGGGCGGTCGGATCGAGCGACTTCGACGTCAGGCCGGGAATCTTGACCAGCGGGTCGTTGAACGCCTTTTGCGTGTCGTTACCGGCCGCAGCCGCAGCGGGCGGCGCGCCCGCGAGGGTCTGCGCCACCGTCGGCGGCACCGGGGTCAGCGCGTCGCGCGCGGCGTCGGACGCCGGGCCCATCGCCGTGCGAATCTCGTTCGGGACCGGGGCCGCGCCGGTCCGCGACGCCTGGACCGCCTTGCGCAGCTCGTCCTGCACGATCGGCGGAATCTGCGAGAACGCGCGCTGCGTGACGCCGGGAATCTCCGACATCGGCTCCTCGATCCCGCGCGGGATCAACTTGCCGCCGTTCTTCGCGTTCTCGGCCGATTCGGCGAGCTGGTTCTTGATGATCTGCGGGAGCTTGTGGAACTGCTCCTGGGTCAGGGCCGGAATCTGCGTGATCGGCTGGCGGACGTTACCGAGCAGCGCGACGGCGCCCGCCTTGCCGTTCGCGGCGGCCTTGGTCATGTTGTTCTGAACCTGGCCCGGAATCTGACCCACGGACTGGCCGACCTGGTTCGCCGCGTTCTGGAACGGCGGCGGGATGGTGTTCGCCGCCGCGTTCGCGCCCGGCGCGATCTGTCCGGGCAGCGCGTTGACCGGCTGGACGACGTTCTTGTCCAGTGACGGGGGAATCTGACCAACGGCGGCGTCACCCTCGTGGGCAAACCGCTTCATCGCGTCCCCGGCCTTGGAGAACGACTCGTCCGACTTGGCCTTGAACTCGTCGAACTTGCCGCTGGTGATCCCGAGCGCGTCGGTGATGCTGTAGAGGCCCGCCGTGAGGCCGTGGATGATGCCGACGAGCCCTTCGATGGCCGCAGCCGCGATGTCCGCTGCACCGGCGATACCCACACCGATCGCCTGGGCGATCGGCCCGAGCAGCGGTGCCAGCGGCTCGAACACGCCGAGCAGGTCGGTCACGGCCTGCGCCAGGCCGGTCAGGGCCGGGGTCGCGGTCTGGATCGCCTGGGCAAGGGCGTCGCCGATCGCGGCGGCGACTTGGGAGATCGTGTTGATCAGCGGGGAGAGCGCCTGTACGACGTTCGAGACCGCACTGACCAGGTCCAGGAACAGGCGGCCCAGGCCCTCCAGGGTCGGGGTGAGCGACTGAAACGCGTTACCCACGTCGCGCAGCGTGGTCGCGAGCTTGTCGTTGAGCGCGGCGCCAAGCTTGATGCCCATCTCGGTGAGCTGGAGGAAGACGTCGAGCACGGCGTCGACCACGTTGACCAGGCCGTTGAACGCCTGCTGAATCTCCCCGCTCATCGAGTGTGCGATGTCGTTGAGCTTCGAGGCGAACTCGCTGATCGCCTGCCCGAGCCGCTGGAGCGCGGGCTGGGCGAGCGCGGCGAGCTGGAGGAACGCCTGGGTGAAGCTGCCGACCGCCGGGGTCAGGGCGTCGATGAACCCCTTGGTCCCTTGCAGGATCGTGTTGATCTGCTGCATACCCTCGGCGGAGGTCACGACGTCGACGAACTTCGCGGCCATGCCGGACAGGCTCACGGCGATGTCGTTGAGCGGCGCCTTCAAGCTCTGGATCAGCGGGATGAGCCGCGCGAAGACCGGGGTGAGCTGCTTCTCGAACGTGTCGGAGATCGACTTCTTGAGGTCGTCGAACGCGGGCTGGAGCTGTTCGGCGGCCTTCTTGATGCCATCCATGCCGAGCTTGACCACGGCGAACGCGGCGCCCGCGTTCGCGGCGAGGCCGGGCAGGATGCCGAGCGCCGTGCCGACCAGGCCGATCGCAGGGCCGAGCAGTCCGGCGACTGCGACGACGATCGCGCCGGTCCGGGAGAACAGGGTGAACCCGCCCGCCGCCTTGCCCGCCGCCTTGCCCGCCTCGTCGGTCGCGTCGCCCGCTGAACCCATGCCAGGGATGAGGTCGGTGACGGCACTCAGGACGCCGCCGAACGCGGACTTGAGACGTCCGAGCAGCGTGTTGCTCTGCCGGACCTTCTCGTTGTGCTTCTCGTGCTCATCGGCGAGGCGGCGCGTGGCCTTCTCGAACTCGACGTCGGAGTCGGCGGCCTCCTTGAGCACGGTGGAGTGCTTCTTGACGGCCTCGGTGACCTTGTTCGTCGCGTCGGTCTCGTCCTGCTTGGCCTTGGTGAGCTTGGCTTCGACCTCGTAGTACGCGGCGGTCGACTTGTTGTGCGCCTCGCGGGCCTTGGACAGCTCCTCCTCGTTGCGGAGCAGTCGTTCGGCGTGCGGATAGCGCTGGGCCTGTTCGCGCGCAAGCTTGCGCTCGGCCTCGATCAGCGCGTTACCCGTGCGCTCGTGACGCTCTTCGGCCGCCGCCAGACTCTCCTCCAGCGAGAGCTGCTTTGTGCTCGCGACGTCGCGAGAACTGCGCGCCTTGGTGAGTTCCTGCTCGGCCTTGGTGAGCCTGTCTGCGGCGGCCTTGGACGCTTCGTACGCCTTCTGGCGCTCCTGCTCGGCGCGCTGAATCCCGGCGCTGCTGCCCGACGCGGACGTGTCACCCGCAACCTTCGCGGCAGCCTTGCCCGCGTCGGTCGCGGCCTTCTTGATGTTCTCAAAGTCCTTCTTGGTACCGACCAACTTCGTCTTGAGCTTGCGCCAGAACGGCTCAAGACGCTGGTTGACCCGGTCCCGGGTCTTCGTCGTCTCCAGGACGACCTTGTCCCGGGTCTTCTCGGTGTTCTTGTTGATCCCGTCGAACAGGTCGTTCTGCTCGGTGTTCAGCCGGTTGAACGCGTTGGACCCATCCTCGCCAAGCTCGTCCAGCGACTGGGCGAGCTTGGCTCGGGCGGCGTCCGAGTCGACGTCGATGTTGATGTGGATCGTGTCGTCGAGCCCCGCCGTGGCAGCGGCGATCTCGGCCTCAAGCTCCCGTCGGAGTTCGGCCGCGAACCCCGA
>JAOWBG010044421.1:0-12072 GCA_028566255.1 Geranium maculatum
TTTTCGATCAGCCGATATATCCCCGCGATCCGATATCCATAACACTTTGGTGGATAAGTCATGTCTTAATCGTTATTACCGTAATCAATTTGAGTCGTAAACAGTAGACTTTTTTAATCGGCAGCCCATAACTTTACATGCTCTGATGTAACTGACCCAAACAACAAGCCCATTGGGTTCTGTACTGCGAGAAGGCCCATTACAACCCTCAATCAAAACGGCACCGTTTAACCTACCACTACGTCACTACAGTCAAACACAGTCGTTTCAATTTCTTCTTCCCACAGGCTTCGTTGCTTCGCTCTCTTCTTCGTCTCACTCTCAGCTCTGAGCTCTCTGCTCTCTGCAACACAACAATGGACTCGTACACTCCACTCCTCGAGAGAACCAGAGTTCCTCAACCCTCCCTCCAGAGATTCGCGGTGGCCTCTATATTCACGATGCTCCGATCCGCCCCCGATTACCTGGACCCCGACTCCGGACCCGGCGGCGACGCCATCGCCCAGTGCCTCCGCTCCGCCTCTCCGGCGGTCGTGGACCAGTCCGTTCGCGAGCTGTGCCGGCTCTTCGCCGATTCCAAAATCGACCTCTCCCGTGGCCTGCTCGAGCTCCAGTCGGCTCTCGAAGGATCGCTCCCGCGCTTCGTCGACGTTTTCGTCAAGGGGCTTGGCTCTCTGGTGCGGTTAGGGTTCCAGAGGAGAAATGGCTCGTGGCGTGTCGCTTCGCCGGAGATTCACCCATTTGTTAAGGTTCGACTACACTCCGAGGCCATGAAATTGAAGCTGAATTTGATTTTTGAACTTTGGGGTTCCTAATTTACTGGTTGGCTGGGGAATTGCAAATTAACCAGGGAATTCTGTTTTGGTGTCATGAGGAACTGTTTTTATTTATATTTTGAAGGTTTTAAGGGCTGAGGCAGTGAATGTTGGTTGATTGCAGGTGCTTTCGTGCCGACCTGAGGTTCAATCCGAGCTTGTGCGGCAGGTTTTACTGTTTGTTTCCCAGAATAGGTCACTGGGGATGTTGGAAGTTTGTGAATTTTTGAGACCCTTCTTGAGTTTTTCAGTTTTGAGAATACCCTTTTCGGATTCTTCATCGTCTTTGTTTCTGAGGCAGTTGGTATCTTCAATGGCATCACTGTGTTGCTCATTTCCTAACGAGGCAATGCCTGTTTTCAAGCTATTGACGGGGTGCCTTAAATATCTTCCTTGTAAGAACGATGAAGTGAGTTCATTTATCCAATTTTGTCTTGATGTGATTATTGTTGATGGTGCTGTATTCGCCTGCTTTATATGATTTTAGAATTAATGGGCTCGGTGCAGTTCGTACTAACAAACTTCTGATTGCTTGAGAAATTGTCAGGACTTGAGCAATTTCAACTGTTTGGTGGAATGCTTGGTTGATACTTATAACGTGGTGATGAGGCACTTGGTTGAAACCAGATCGGTATGTAATCAGATCGATGGCCCATGTAATTGAAACTGTTCTTGCTCAATTTGTTGTGTCCCCTGCAATCCTGCTTTCAAAATTTGAAATTGTTCTTGTTGCCTTTGCTTATTATCTTTATCAATCATGTTAGCAGCCGATTAGAGAGGCTCAACTATGCAGTGCTGAGCTTTTAGAGGCTATGCTTTCGATTTGTACGTCTCTTAAGTGGCACCCTGGTGGATGTGAACCCATTGTTGAACTGTCAAAACACTTGGTTGCTGTCCAGAAATATCTTGGATTACAGTATATTTGTGAATTATCATCAGCCATGTTGTCCTTATTTGTTATCCTCATTCAGTCTGAGCTTGAGCATGAACAATTCTCTGTACTGAAGCTTGTCCTCCTTCTCTTGAAGTGGAAAAGTGAAAATGGTAAGCTCAATTTAATCTCTCTACAAAGAACTTATTTTATTAATATGTGATGCACTTTGGTACAAAACAAAACAATATAATATGTTAATGTTTTTTTCTAAGTTTCAGGGTAACTTCATGTTAAAGTAACTTTATTATTTGCAGGCATCTTATCTTTTCCATTTAAACGAATTATGACGACTTATGATATCACATCATTAAATCATTTGTCTTATGGACAAAATGCTATCTTGCTCCCCTTTACCATTTCATCAATGGTCCATTGGCATTGCATAAGTTTCTAAGCCTTAGGTTTCTTCATTTATCACTAGTGAAGTTAGATAATCTATTAGTTTGTTTGTTTGACCTTAGATATCTTTTAGTTTGTGTTAAACTTAACTCAGACCTGAAAGCTTAATTTGAGAAGTAGAGGATTCAGCTGCTATTCAAAATCTCACATTACTGGCACTTTCAATGTGAGATGCTTCAACATACCCTCTCACGTGTAACCTTGCTCTACATACAGAACAGACTGGGAATTGCATGCACGAGCTGGTATAACAAACAGGCCACACATGTTCTGACCAAATCAACTCCGATACCATGATACATATCCTCCAAGCCCAAGCTAATGTCCTAAGCTGATAGGATACATGATTCACTCTACACATTTCCAATGTGGGATATAATTCAATACTGTATAAGCACGGTAGATGCTCTAGATAGAAAACTAGCTTTGAGGGACACTACTGCAATGCATTTTGTTGTAAGTGGCATTGAGTATTGTCGTCTCCACAGGCAAGGAATAAGATTATGCCCAAAGTTGGGAACTCTAATGCGTAAGTTAGCAAGGTATTTGTAGAGAGAGAGAGAGAGATAACTATCTCCGTATAAAGTACATAATGCCTGTAACTTGGTAATGATCCTTCAATGCTTCTTGTGTAAACTCAAAGTAATGTCTATTCATGGATTATATACATTTGCATTTTGAATTTAAACGATCTCATTATGTTATGTTGTTTGTCTTTTCTGAAAGTTTTTATATTTACTTTATTGAATTCTTCAGTGTTATGCACTTGTATTGCGTTTATAAAATCTGTGAAATTATATTTGCTTTTGTAGAGTACGTGGCTGATAGAACTACCTGTCTTTTGGGCGAAGAGCTTTTATTCTTATTTCCCGTCATCAACTTGATGTCATCTCCTTCTAAGTGTGTTAAAGGAGCTGCGACTAACTTGCTTAATGTCTTGGAAAAGCTGTCAGCTAACTTGTTGATGAGATCGAATAATGAATGTGCCATAGAAGTTGGATATCCATCGATCAGCAAACCTGGATCTATTGTTTTTAGGCTTTTGCAACATCTGTGGTCCCAGGTTTATATTTTATGCCTTCTATCTGAGATTCTTTGTTCAGACTATATCTTGGTCACATGGTTCTAATGAAAGTGATAAAATTATATAACCATCAATTTAAGTGACGGTGTTACACAGAACATTGCAGTGCAGCACTTGGATATGATATGTGTTCCCTGTTCTTTTGCTGATCAAAAACATGCTATGTGCTTCCCGTGTATCATTGGTTACTAGAGTTATCTGTGAAGGAATAACTCCTATTTTTGAAATATGCTAACATCCAACATGCTTATTTTCTCTGTAATGGAGTGAGAAGATTAAGGTGCTCAGTGCTCAATTATTACGAGTATAAAATTCAAAATGTAGCTTCATCCAGCAAATAGTAGCACGAATTTCTAAGACCTTTCTCATGCATTGTTTCTCAGGATAAATATCCGTCATCCAGGTCTTTCTTTCTAAATATTACTGCTGCTGGTAAATCTGTTAACGAAGACATGCATGATGAACCAATGTCTTGGGCATCTCTACTAAGAGAATACTGCTCATGGATTGTTGACAGAAAAAAAGTTCAGATACATATCTCTCGAAGTCTAGAAATATTTTTAGCAGGTAAGACATTGTGCTTCAATTTTTTGAGGTTCTCACCAAGTGGCAAACTAGTAATAAGGACTTGTCTTCTCCGCTGTTTTTTTTTACAGAAATGCCTCAGATACTTGGTGCAATTAGTAGTGTTATGGTGTTGCATCAATCATTGGGGACTCCTTCTGTAGATTCGCTGGCTGCTATTGGCGTTATGGATCCTAAACTGGGTGTTCCATTGTTGCTAACTATTCTATTTTTCAATAACATGTTTGCCAGAAATGAACTAATGCACCGCGATATGTTGGTGAGCTTGCCTTGTAACCTAGAATCACTTTGTTCTGGTTTGTGTAGGTCATAATATATTTACCTTTCTGCCCTATCATCTGTCACTCTCGTCATGTTTTCCTTTCTCCAACTTCTTTTGCAGCTAAAAGTTCTGGGCATGCTTCCATCCCTTGCATCACACTCAGTGATGATTCCTCTAGTAGTTCAGACTATCTTGCCTATGCTTAACAAAGATTCAAAACAGTATGAACTCTACCATATATTTTATATGTACTTCCACAACATTTACTCATTTCAAAGATTTGATTGTGCTAGTTTAATGATTCTTATTCCATATCCAGAGTATTACGTGCTACAGCTACTCGTCTGCTTTGTCAAACCTGGGAGGTGAATGACCGTGCCTTTGGGACTTTGCAAGTAAGTTATTTTTGTGCTTCATCTCTTATTATGTGGTGCTTTAAAATTCATTATTTGCGGGATGTCTCTTTCTCAAGAAAAACCCCCATGGTACTTAAAGGTTCGATATTGATTGTTGTTTTTGTTCTTGGGTATATATTGAAGTGTAAAGAAATAAAGCAGTGATTTTGACATTACTTTATATTGTGTACAAGCAGTTCTACTAAAAGTGACTTTAGTTGTTCTCATAGCTTTATTTTTTGCCCCTTGTAAACATTTAGGGTGTGCTACTTCCAAAAGCATTTACTGAACTCATGCCAGAGAGGAATATATGCATAAGTATGGCTGCTACAGTTCGTGACATTTGTAGAAAAAGTCCTGATAGGGGTGTGGACCTTATCTTGTCTGTAGCGGTATGAGTTTCTTAGAAGCTGTTTTCTTTTGTTGGGTCTTATACATGCAATTCTAAGCTCTTTATTGAACCAGCAGGCTTGTATTGAGAGCACAGATCCTATAATCCAAGCTCTTGGTTTGCAAAGTCTTGCCCATCTTTGTGAAGCTGATGTAATTGGTAATTTTGACACAAATTTGTTTTCTTAATTTTTATTTATCTTGTAAATTCACCTTTAATTGGAAACATATATCCTCCGAGTTTGTTGAGCATATCTTTTTTCTTAGGGGCGAGAGTTTAAGTTTCTAAATTTATCACTGGAAACAGTCAGTTGTTTGTAAGACATCTCAATATCTAGTGTAATAATTTTTTGGGTCACATACTCAGCTATTAAAGGGGGTAAACTTTCTCATGATTCAAAGGAGCAACAGGTTTCACTGTAGTCTCCTGTATATTTCCTTTTTCCCATATCCATAGCTTCAAGATAGGCAGTTGTGCCCGAGTGAGGAAATGAATGCATCGGTGGGTAATTGGCCTACTGTTGTTAAGTGTGATGCCCTACAGTGGCGTTCTATTCTTGAATCTATACCACTTTCATTTACTACTGCAGATGTTTATGTTGATCCTTATATTTTTACTTTTAGAAATATGTGTATTTGGTTGAGATATATAATAGACTGTCTTTGAATTGAAAAGCTAGGGTAATGAGATTTGGGTCATGAAAGTTTGTATATATATCCTTCACAACCCTATTAACATAGTATTCACAAACTATATGAACTATGATACTTTCTGAAATCGTGTTATTCAACTTGACATGGTTTCTGGTTTATGACTTCCAGATTTCTACACTGCCTGGGATGTCATTGCAAAGCACGTGTTCGACTACTCCAAGGACCCAGTTCTTGCACACAGGTGAGCATGGTGTCAATATGGACCATTTGGAAATAGCTGATGATCTGATAATGCCGGCAGACTATCTAGGACAGGTGAGGTTAGGTTGGATTTAGACCAAATCATAATCTGGTTGTGTAGCTTTAAGCAACCAAAGCACAACCAATAATTGGGGTTTAGACTTGATTGTGACAAATCACCAGTATTGTTAGATGTCCATGTTAATATTGGGTGGATACTCTTTTAACTGTACTTCTCACTTCCAGATAGGTGATCTTTTCCTTCTCAGAATTTGTTAAATCATTTTTAGCAAACTGTGGCTAAATGTTCATTGTGTTATTGGTGTACTCTTTCATTTGCTTATATAATGTAGTCATTTTTGTGTCTTATTCATCTTCTACAGTCATGTAATCATTTCTTTCAGACACTCAAATGCCTTATAATTTCTGGTCATTGGCAGCATTTGCCTTCTTCTACGATGGGGTGCTATGGATGCTGAAGCATACTCAGAAGCTTCAAATAGGGTCCTACAAATTTTGTGGCATATTGGTTATTTTAGAAACCCAGAAAATGAGTTACTATGGGCCAAGGCAAGGACCACTGCCTTTCAGTCTTTAGCTGAATATGAGGTAATCACGTGGGAAGCAATACATTCTCCTGCAGGCTCATACATTTATCATTTTGTCTGGTCACAAGCAGACTACAATTGATCATGCCATTTTCATTATTTCCTTCCATTGAAGTTCATGCATATGATTCATCTTATTAACTCAACATTCCTCTAAATCATGTCAAACTTTCACAGCTACCAAATATTGAGCAAGGTATTCCAGATTTTAAGGAAAAGGACACTGAGTTGCTTTTTTCTGAGACAAATGCCAGTGTACTTGGTGTCATGGAAGAGTTGCAAGTCAAGATTATAACACATGAACATATGTAAACGGCACATTCCAAAATCTTCGGATTTATATAGAGGAAAGTAATATTGATGGGTTTACAAGTGCCATTCTGATATATATCTTTCTTGATTTACTCCAGAACTCGTCGGAGATTGGGGAAGGAGAAAAGGGTCGTGGGAAGTAAGATTGAGAAGCTGCTGGATGTATTTCCCCAGGTCATCTTTTCTTCAGGTATCAGTCCTTGTTAACCCATATTGTTCCTAATCGAAATTTGTATCCAAAGAACTTTTACATAGACCTGGAAGATGTGTTCTGTGCTCTAAGTTCTATTTCCTTAAATTCACAATCACCTTAACTTGTCTAGCTATAAAAGTCCAATCCACAGATTCTTCTATTTTAATAATATGCACAACTAGACATATTAGCATAAGAGCATTTTATTTTCAGGAAAAAGTATTGCCAAAGAGTTACCGGGTGCAGCTCTATTATGCCTTTCCTTTACTCCTAAGCATACGAGCAACAGAGGACCATCAACAGTAAGTAGTTTTGTAAATTCTCTTATCACAGTAGATAAGTTTTAGTCCTGACTATTCAACGTTCAGGGTTTACGAGATGTACATGTTGGATATAAGAACACCTTATTGGAAATGGCTGCATCTCTAAAGCTCTCAAGAAACACTTTTGTCGCACTTCTTGCATTGCAATCGTGGAAATCCTTCATGCAACGTTGGATAAGGGCCATTATCTTGTCCCTTGATGCTAAGGCACACCCAGTTGCGTTGGATAAAACTTCTAAAGCTGCTACTGATATTCTCAAGGTTTGCCTTTACCTTTTTCCTTCGAAGTGTTACATTTATGCTATTGTCTTTATATGTATCAGTTCAAAAAGATTATAGCCAACATGATAACATGCTTTTATATGTTTCTGTTACATATCATGTAGAGTTTAATTGAAATTGCGGAAGGAAGTATCCCCAGATCTGCTGAGAATGTTGCACTAGCCATTGGTGCGCTGTGCGTGGTAAGAGTCTTTGTCACTGTAGTATTTCCTGTTAAGGATCTATGAACTTTCCAATCTATATTTTGAATTAAAGTTGTCTGAATTATTAAATATATAGGAATGTCATGCTCGTTTCAGGTCTTGCCTCCATCTGCCCACACAGTTAAGTCAACTGCTTCAAAGTTTCTTTTGAGTTGGCTGATTCAGTTTGAGCACGAACACCGCCAATGGTCAGCTGCAATTTCTCTTGGATTGATTTCAAGTTGCCTGCATATAACTGATCATAAACTGAAGTTCCAGATTATCACAGGACTTGTGGAGGTATATGTAAATTTATTTAGTACTTGTCTGCTTTAGAAACAACCAATGGCACACTATGAACTGCTCAAAACAAGATAAAGCATATTCTTAGCTCTTGCTGTATGAGACCACAACAGAAAGTAGCAGCCAAGCATAAGGGTTGGTTATAGATGCATTGTCTTTCATGCTATGCAAAAAAATATGAAAGATGCTACTATTGTTAACCGGAACTAATATGCATTACAGAGGGTCCATCAGAACTACTGAGCTAGTATGTCACTGATCCTGCAATTTTCAGGTTTTGCGTGGTAGCAAGAGCACCCTTGTAAGAGGATCTTGTGGGCTTGGCTTAGGCTTTTCATGCCAAGATCTTTTCACTCGGATTGATGCCACCGGTTTTGACTCTAACTTGGAGAAAGAAACGTATAAGATGCAGGAAGCAGAGTTTCTAGGAAAGATAGTCAGTGCCTTATTGCAGGCAATACATCAGCTAACGCATTGTTCGTCTAGTGTTCTAGAAAGCCTATCACCATATTTTCCACCAGGGACATCACACAGTTCAAAGTCTGATTTTTCACTTGACAACTGTGAGGAAATCAAAGAAGATATATGGGGTGTGGTTGGACTTGTTCTTGGTATAGGGAGTTCTGTTGGGGCAATTTATAGATCCGGAAAGCATGACGCTGTCCTAAAGATAAAGGAGTTAATTATATCATGGATTCCACATGTAAATTCATTAGTTCAAAATTCTGGTTCTTGTATTGATAGATCTGATACAATTCTAGCAGCAGGATCTTGTCTTGCGCTTCCCCTTGTAGTTGCCTTTTGTCAGAAAGTGGAGTTGATAAATGATAATGAACTGGACCGGCTTGTAAATGGCTACAAGGAGCTCATTTCTGATTTAGTTTCTATCACAAGTTCCAGTGCATCACACCATAGTTTGTTGATGGCATCGTGTATTGGAGCAGGAAACCTCCTAGCCAACATATTAAATGAAGGAGTGCACTCCGTTGAAGTTGATTGTGTAAAAGGTTTACTGGAATTATTTAGGAAATGTTACACTCATACTTCCCCTCCTATTGTCCACCTGGGTGGGATGCTTGGAATTGTTAACGCTATTGGAGCGGGTGCTGGATTTCTGGTTCCTATCCATCCATTGATCTCCGCGCAGACTGGTTATGGGGAAAAGGTATATTTTGCTGTAGCTGTCCTCCTGAAGTGAATTTTTTTGTTTGGTTGTGTATAAAATTCTTGTCTTTGTTCCCCAGGAATCACCCTATGTTAGAGGTCCTTTGCTCTCACATCCTATTTGTGAGCCTCATATGACACCTTTGATTCAAGAGATATTTCTGGTTGCTCAAAATTCTGAAGACCATCAAGTTCAACACTTTGCAGCATGGGCAGTTTCAATTCTTAGAGATCGTCTATGGCCGAAGGAATTTCTAAATGGTGATAATGACAACCAGAATGATGCTGCTGGTTCTAAGTCCATAGCTCAAATCTTTCCGGAGGACGGTGTGGTAATGAAGCTTTGTATGTGGCTAACACATCTAAACTATTCTGAGGTAAGTCTCTTAAAACAAGTTCTACAGGCTACTACTATTTGATGGCTGTCTGGAGCTTTTTTATCCGCTTGGATTTCTTATCCCCTAAAATATGTTTGTCTACATGCTGGCACTGTGGCACATGCATGCTTTAACCTTTCCCCTTTTGAATAAGAGATATGTGTTTGTGAAAAACTAGGGTTATTCTCTAACATAGAATGTCATAAAATTGTAACAATGATCTTTGTGGCATTGTCTATGGTTTATTTCTATTTCCCTTTCACTGTATAGTGCTTTTATTTGCATGTAAGGAATGAATTTGTGCCAGAATGTTGGTCCAACAACTGAATGAATGAGAACGTTGGGTAGCATTGCCTTTTTGTTTGATTCCGGTATCTACAATTAATGGGAACCACTGTTGTTATTTGGAATCTTATTGGGAAATTTACACTTATGCATGTATATGGGTGGTGTTCCCCTGAAATTTGCCGATATATTTTTCAAATAATTTCGTAAGCTTCTTAGGTTAAGTGTCTACTTGCAAATATAAGAACTTAGTTTCTTGATTGAGAAATGTATTTCTCATGCATATTCAGTGCGTACGCACGATGTCATATTATCCATGAAATGTCTGATTACTCGTCTGATTTTCTTGCGTCAGCAAGTTCAGGCTGGTACTATGGCCCATGTTGGCACCATAGCTACTGTATTAAGGTGTCTTTCACGAGCTCCTCGACTACCAACCTTGGACTGGGGTGCAATTGTCAGACGTTGCATGAGATACGAGGATCAAGTGTCACCAGATTTAGCCTTTGACAGAGGCGATCTCCGTAAGGAATGCCTACAGTTCTCATTAGCTCATGCAAACCAATTTGATCCACTCCTAACATTCCTTGATGAGCTATCCGACCTGTCGAGGTTCAGGAGACTCGAGACAAAGCTGCAGTCATGTCTGCTCGTTCATCTGGCGGACCTGATAAAAGTATTCTCGGTTTCTAGGCTTGAGAAATTATTTTACGACATGGCTTCCTGCTTTTCATCGGACTCTCCGGACGAAGCTGATAATCCGGGCCGGAAAAGCTTGTTGAGAATTTCGTGCTGGAAAGGTCTCTTTCAGTGTCTTGATGAAGCTTCTCTTGATTCTCTGGAGTACATATCGAACATTGAAAGTTTGATGGAGGTGCTTTTTTCTTCACTGCCCGCCATACAATCTGCTGCCACCATAGGTGCGGATTATGTAGAGGAGTGGCGTGAAGCAATTAGATGCTTAGGAAAGGCTCGAATGAGTTGGTTATTGGATTTTCTACAGGTAATCATCTTACCGTTTTTCGTCTCTGTTTGAAACTAACAATGTTCAAAATGTTAGGCGCTAGTTGGGCGGGTAGGGACTTCGAGGATTAATTGGGACTAATCGCGTTTGTATTTCTCTATTTTTATTAAATAAATTATTATATATACACAACCAAAATGTGAATTATTAGATATAAAAATATGATTTTTTAGTATTTGCTACATTCATGGCCTTAAAAAAAGTACCTATTAGCATAAACTATTTTATTTTTCAGTATTTTTTATTCTAAAAATAATCGTCTAAACCCGCCAAACATCCGCCTAGATTCGCCTAGCCGACTCAAGCCGTCCAATTATGAAATTGGGTCGATATTTTAGGAATTTCAGCCTAGGCGGCCGCCAGGGCTGATTTTTAGAACACTGCTTAATAAATATTTTGTTTCCATATTGTCCACATTTTAATATTCCATTATGATGACATGTAAATATGTAAAGTTTTTTATGATACAGGCATATGCTACATTCAAACCTGTTATTATGCTAATCGCTCGGTAATTTTTAACTGTCATGTCCATCTCTCAGGTCCAACAAGAGAATCTAATACCAGGACACGGTAATTTTACTGAAGTCGTGAAAAAGATTCAAGCCAAAGTAAAGCTAGTTAGTAGTAATTCTCTCCCATGGAGCGAACTGGGGAAGATAAAAGCTTGTATAATGAACTCTCCATCACAAGGTTAGTTTTATCTACTTAACGATCTGTATGAAATCGGAAAATACAGAGATCTGTGTAAAATATTCAGCAATGTTTTGAATTTGATGCTCTAGAAATGTGAGCTGTCATTGGGTTATTGTTCTTCTATATCTTCTATTCTTAACTCTATATTTGCAGGTATGTGGGATACGCTCGTTGAAGTAGTTGCAGCATTGCAACATGCAGACGGGAGTGTCAAAAGACAGTGGCTTGTCGATGCAGTGGAAATTAGCTGCATATCGAGTTATCCATCCACGGTAAAGCATCAATTCCTTTAGTTTCAGTCACTATATAGTCAAGTTATAAACATATCTTCCACGTCATTTTTAAGTAGGGAAAATTGTGAAAAAGAGCCCTATTATATGACACTTTTGCAAAAAGGTGCTATGATGTTTGCAGTTTTTTTTGCAAAATGTGTGTATTTTTTATATAAATGACAAAATTACCTTAAGCAGACTTGTAACCGATAGTGTTCTCATATTCTCGTGACAAAATCATAAGCTGATATACAAAAACGTGTGCATGATCAACTGCTATATACTCCTAAACC
>JAOWBG010046642.1:0-12014 GCA_028566255.1 Geranium maculatum
CGAGTATTTTTATCTACGGTAGTATATCAAGATTTTGGGCTCAAACACAACCTTTTCGAAGAATGAAACTATATTTTTCCCTACTTTACTGAAAATTTTGAATGACAAATAGGCGTAGTTTGGTCGTTTTAAGTTTCTGTTAAGAGAGTTAACACACATGTCCCAAAGTGATAGTTATGGTGCTAAAAAGAAAAGAAAAAAGTCTAGTGGTACAAGTCTTACATTATAACAACATAATCAACACGCCTTAATTCTCACTTGAATACACCCCTTATAACACGACCTAGTGGTACAAGTCTTACATTATACCCCTCCTTGAATTCACGGAAGCTTTCTAATTAATATATACTTTATTATACCATTCCAAAAGAATAAAACCAAATTATTATATGCCATTTTTTACACATCCCATGGAATAGGGAACTAAGTAAACACAATGACAAAGTGTGACATAGCTACTGACGTTTAAGCAAGTCCAACAATATATATGACCATATTTTAAAAATAAAAAATAAACCGGTTTAATTCTGCGGGAAATCCTTTTTAATGAAGTCAACAAATTCCAGCCATCATTTCACTATCAATATAAGATATTCCGACAGTATCGTATTGACTATGAGGAGGGTATGACCAAATAATTCAGAAGAAAAACTCTTTATATGTTTTAGTCTGTGTTCATGTTCCAAGAATATAACAATGTACACTGAACAGATGATTGAAAAATAAATACGCTAGACATTCATTATTCTACCTTCAAATTGATGAATAGCCCCACCTTATATAGAGCTATTTTATTAAGATGATTCTTGATTATTTATTTTTCGAAGAAACAAGCTATATACTAAGATTAGAGTTTACTTTGACTCAAGTATATATTGCTTCTATGTATATAAGCTATAACAACATTAGATTCTTACATCAAATAGACTGAAAATGGATGTAGAATGCGTACTTAAAATATACAAATTATACACAACATCCAAATAATAAAATTTTCAATGGATGAAGTCCCGTACCAAATTCTTCGAGGTTTGAGTTCAAACACCCAGTTACCGTCACTCCATCGCCAAAGTCGTCATGTGCCGCCACAGCGTCAATTTTTTTTGTAGTCAAATTGATGTTAGTTGATCAACCACATCAATTTGAGGAGGGTGGTGTCAATCAAGGTTGTAGGGTTACCTATTTAGGGTTTCATAATTAAGATTAGTAAATAGTTTCATATTTGCAATATGTATTCCCAAAATAAAAGGATGCTTTCATTGTATCATGAAGATCAACAATCATCAATAAAGTCAGAGATTGACAATCGAAATTAGGTTATGACCTAGAAAACGCAAGCCGTCCAACAACTTTTTTTTTACTGGGTCGACTGGCAGAGGAGAATAATTATTGATTGAGGAAAAGATACAGAACCATCAAGTGGCTAAATGTATAGATGACTAGTATTTATAATATTACACCCCAAAACCCTAATGAAAAAGGGAAATATGAAACAATAACTCAATGGGTTCGTAACAGATTGTCAGCTAAATCTTTAGGCTAATGATAGAGCTACTAACAAAACTGATGTTTTTTCTCCTCTCCTAAAGACTATTTATAGACATAAGTATGAGAAAATATAAACCCGTAAGGCACGCAAGTAAACTTGTTTCCCAGTAAACTTGGTGTATATAAGGAATATGAAAAGCTGTTTTCCAAGTAAACTTGATTTCCATAGTAGGAATTCAGCTCATGCTCCTAACAGGTTGATAAACGCTTACTGGACTACGATATTCTTAGAGATCTTTGCATTTTGAGACTACAATAGTTTTTAAGACTCAACAAATAAGTCGTATTGGCATTAGGAAGTGGATATGTTGTTAAGTCAGTGTCACGCACTCCAACAACCGATCTATGCGCATGCGCGTGCAGTCGATAAGTAATAAAATAATCGGTAAGGACCGGTTCGACCCACAAGGCCAAGAGTGTTATAAATGCTAGTAGATACAAATGAGACTTGAAGGAGTCATTCGCCCTAGATTCAAAAACTAAACCAAACAAACAAGTAGGCAATATGAATGATCAACAAGAAACCAACGCAATAGAAAAATTGAACTGTCTCCAGTTCTTCAAAAATCTAACAAATTCATCCCCAGGCCAAATTTTCTAAGTTGATACCAAGCATTTACGGTAACAAACTAAATAAGCCTACTCTGTCTCAAAAATAATCCATATGCCTCATGACTATATATAAAGATATGTGTGCTCCACAATATCAACTACTAGTTATTACTACTTGTCTCTTCAAAATATGGCGACATCAAAACTTTTCTCCTCCATTTTCTGCTTATTCTATATCCTTACAGTGCTCCCTTGTCTTGCCTCTCCCGCGATACTTAGCAATCAGAATGACAGGTTAGCCTTGCTTCAATTCAAGGCTGGCATCACAGACGATCCTGTTGGTGCGATGAAGTCGTGGAACAACTCTATTCATTTCTGCAATGGAATGGTGTTAAGTGCAGACTAAGGCACCAAAGGGTCACAACGATCGACCTACAATCTCAAAACCTTGCTGGCTACATAACTCCGTATATTGGGAACCTGAGCGTCTTGAAGGAACTTCTCCTCCAAGAAAATAGCTTCAGCGAACAAATTCCTCCACAACTTGGTCACTTGCGCAGGCTGGAAATTTTGGATCTGAGGAACAATTCCTTTTTGGGAGAAATTCCCGCCAACTTGTCCAGTTGCCGCAACCTCGTCTTTATGGGATTGGACTACAACGAATTGGAGGGAGAGATCCCTGCAGATTATGGGTCATTGACAAAACTCCAGGTACTATCCACTGGCAACAATAGACTTGTAGGAAACATTCCCTCTTCATTTGGGAACTTGTCGTCGCTTGCCAAACTCAGAATGACACTGAATAACTTAAGGGGGGCTATCCCCACAACACTCGGTCAGCTAGAGAACCTCAATTTTTTCGCAGTGGGTGGTAATCAGTTTTCAGGTAGCATCCCTACTTCCGTGTTCAATATCTCCTCTATGGAGATTTTTGACGTCCATTTAAACCTGTTCAATGGGACTCTGCCCTCAGATTTGGGCATAAGTTGGCCAAATCTCTCAGTCTTTAACATTGCCTCTAACCAGTTCACTGGTTCCATACCTTCCTCAATATCCAATGCCTCAAATCTAGTACATATTTCTCTTCCATCCAACAGTTTTACAGGAAAAGTGCCAGGTTTGGAGAAACTTCATAAGCTCCAAATACTTCTTATCGGTAATAACTCTCTCGGGTATGGGGAAGCAAATGACTTGAGTTTCCTTTCCTCTATCACCAATGCCACTAGCTTGGAGGAACTTGAGTTAGGCCCTAACAAATTTGGAGGGGAACTGCCAGAATCTATCAGTAACTTATCAAGCACACTAAGAAGGCTGATAATACAGCAGAATCAAGTTGTAGGAAGTATACCAACCGGTATAAGTAACCTCGTGAACTTGCAAGCTTTGGGAATGACCAGCAACCTTCTCTCTGGTGGCATTCCTCGAGATATTGGAAACCTGCGCAATCTTCAGGTATTGTTTCTGGGAAATAATGACCTTACAGGAGACATACCATCATCTATTGGAAATTTGGATAAGTTATTAAGACTTTATTTGCCAAGTAACCAGCTTGTAGGAACCATACCACCTGAATTAGGAAACTGTACAAATTTGGTGGAATTGGGTATTGTTCAAAATAGCATCAGTGGTACCATTCCCCTCCAAATTTTCAACATCACGACATTAGCTGTGGACCTAGACTTATTTCAAAATCGATTGACCAGCACCCTTCCCCCTGAAATCGGAAATCTAAAGAATATAGTTGAAATGGATATCTCAGGAAATAAGTTATCAGGTGAAATTCCTAGTAATCTTGGTAGCTGTGCAGCTTTGGAAGAATTTTATATGATGGAAAACTCATTTCATGGAACCATACCTTTATCTCTAAGCTCTTTGAAAGGCATGAAGTCCTTGGACCTTTCTCGCAACAATTTGTCTGGTGAAATCCCGACATTTCTACAAGATTTTGTCTAGCTAGAATATCTTAACCTTTCTTTCAATAGCTTCACTGGTATGGTGCCTTTTAAGGGTGTCTTCAAAAATGTAAGTGCAATTTCAATTGAAGGAAATAATCAGCTTTGTGGATGAATCCCAGAACTTCACATTCCGTCATGTAAATTCAATGGGCCTGCAAAGTACAGAAGATACCGTGTCATTCTCACTATAGTTTTGGCATCTCTTGAAGCTGCTTTGGTCATTGGTTCTTTACTTTTCTTTTGGTTAAGAAAGAGAAAGAACAATGTTGTGTTACTCTCTTCGGAGAACTCGCTCTTGCAAGCGTCATATCGAACTCTTTTCAAATCCACTAACGGGTTTTCCCAATCTAATTTGATTGGCATGGGTAGCTTTGGCTCTGTCTACAAAGGGACTCTAGATGATGAACGAGTTGTTGCAATTAAGGTATTCAATTTGCAGAGACGAGGAGCTTTTAGGAGCTTTATTGCTGAGTGTGAAGCCATGAAAAATATCAGGCATCGGAATCTGGTTAAAGTAATAACAGTGTGTTCCAGCAATGATGTTCAAGGCAATGATTTCAAGGCCTTAATCTACGAGTTTATGATTAACGGAAGCCTAGGGGAGTGGTGGCATCCTATTCCTAGATCAGATGGTGATCCTGATGCAATAGAGAAAATTACTTTTATTCAAAGGCTGAATATTGCCATTGATGTAGCTTCTGCAATAGATTATCTCCATCACCAATATTGCCTGACTCCAATTGTTCATTGTGACCTTAAGCCAAGCAATGTTCTTCTGGACGATAATATGACAGCACAAGTTAGTGACTTTGGGCTCGTGAAATTTCTAGGCGAGGAGACCAACAACACGTCCATAGATCAAATAAGTTCCATTGGAGTAAGAGGCACTGTCGGTTCTGCTCCAGGTAACACTGAACATTGTTGCATTAATACCTGTGTTGTAATCCAAAAGGAGTTTTAACTTTCCCTCTGATGTAGAATATGGCATGGGAAACAATGTATCAACTCAAGGGGATGTGTACAGCTACGGTATCCTTATACTGGAGATGTTTTCAGGGAAAAGGCCTACAGATGACATGTTCAATGACAATCTGAACCTTCACAATTATGTGAAGATGACAATTAGAAGTTGCTGAAAAAGTACTCTTTGAAACTACAGAAGAAGATGAGAGTGGGAGAAATGAAAGAAACCAGAAAGTCATGGAATCGCTACCTTTTATATTTGAAGTAGGACTTTCCTGTTCAGAAGAAGTTCCAAGGGAGCGAATGGACATCAGTGATGCAGCAGCAAAGTTGACTTGGATTCGGTCAAATCTACTGGCTGATGGAGATCAAGGAGGCCGAGGGCATGCAACTCAATCTGTAACTGGCCATTATCAGGTAGAGATCAATAACTAAGACAGACATGTTAGAAATGTGCATATATATACAGTTAACAAGGAAATTTGTTTTTTCTGATATCATCAGGTACCAATGAGATCAACCATGGAAGCCTGATTAATATGGAGGCAGATGTCAAGCATTTGTATTAATACTACAGATGATGCTTTGCTTCCATCATGTGTTTTTCCTTTTTCAATAAGGTTGTGTAGATCATGTACAGACTTGCACTGCTGTGCCAAATCTTATTACCATGTTATGAAAGTACAGATTGTGCTTGTAAATTGGTATTTTCTCTTTTATTACAACTCTATGCAAAAGTTAGTTCCTTGCAATTTGAGACATTACACATCAGTTATGCATGCAATCTCCCATTTCAATACTCGGAATACATAATCATAGTATATATCCAACAACCCAGAAACAGTTTTGAGGCAAGAGAGAGCAAGGATTTTTGCATTAATAAAACAAAAATAAGTAGTCAAATCTCAAATTATGATTATGTGAACCAGATGACAAGACATACCCAAATATGACAAGAACAACAACAAAAGACCTTCGGCACAAATCAAACTGAACTCTCAAAACATGAAAATGAATCTCAAATGTTTACATTTGAACTAAACTACATTTTAGATGTGAACAAATCAGCACTGATGTGTTTCACCTTGAACCATCCTTTCTTGCATAAATCTCCCACAATCTTCACACCTTTCTTCAAAAAGGCCTAGCTTTCATCTTCACTTACTCGTCAAAGCCAGCCATAATACAGAGGGAGCTCATAGAATCAAAGGAACCAGAGACAGCAAAAGGTTTTTCTTCTTCTTTCACTCACCAGAAACGGTTCGGTTCAAGAAGAGGAAAGAGATACTTATACTGAATTTGAAGTCAGAGTGGCCGTAGAGGTGAGGTGATCTTGTTTTGGGTCATGTGTCCAATCATAGTGATTCATCATGAGAACTATGTTTCCTTTTATCAAGTTTAGTTTGTCAGCTTTCTTTTTCTGGTGACCATTGCCTTAGCTAGCCTTTTACAATCCCCACAGACTTGAATGATAAGGATATTAAGCGAGCTGGCTTTTAAAATTAAAAATGAAATATATATGTATTAAGGTATGCAAAGAAAAAAAATACTAGTAGCTAGCTTATCAATTTCATCTATTTTAATTCATGTATTACTTTGTTTACCCAAAAAGTCCCGAGATTGGGACAGAGTCGAACAAAAGCTGACCATAAGGTGACATAACTTGTGTAAAGAATTCTATGAGAACAAGTTCATGGCCTTTTCCCTAAAACAGGTATATAAGTATTTGCAGATCAAGTTCATTGTCATATGCAGTCATGGGTAGCTATTGTCAGTGTCATCACGTGAAACTAAAGTAGCTCTCGAGATTTCTAAGAATAGGGAAAAGTACCAAACAACTTGCCTTGAATGTTTTAAGAATATAATGCAATGAACAATGTCATTGCATTGTACAAAGAATGTATCATAATGGAAGAACGTAAATTTCCAGTCCAACAATAAGAGCATCCTAAGACAGATCCAATCATGAAGAGTTGTAAGAAATTCTCACCAGAGAAGTGAGCTGCGCTAAAGACAGCTGAGCTTACGATAATTGCTTGTTGCCATTTCATTTTGGATGAGAGTGCTGCCAGTAGAAACCCTCTGTAAACAGTTTCTTCCAGCAATGGGGTAATTACACAATAAACAAGAACAGCAGCGACTTTTGATATGTTGCTACTCTGGAATATATCCTTAAGTATGGGGTTGTTCACATCCTGCAAGCATATATGAGGATAAGAAAAGTCGGCGAAACGAGAAATATTGATCTTAATACTTCCAAATATTAATTTCACAAAACATGTCTAGAAGAGCCATGAAGAATTTAGAGATGGGTAAAAGAAAAACAGTGGGTATAGTATAGAGCGGATACAATGATCTTAGCATCCCATTGAACATCATGCAATAATCTTTCTAACTAAATAGTGTGTTTTACTATATGACATACCATGACAGGTTTCAACATGATAGAATGGATGATGTGTGCTTAAGGTATATACCTTTTAGTATCGGTTATCTCTTGTTTTAGCCATAAACTCGTGCTTGAGTTTTTGTAATGGTTTTCCCACTTGCTATGAGGCACACGGATCTCTTGTGCTTATGTTAAGTCAAAAGAAATAATTTCAGATCTGCCCAAAGCAGTGGGGTTGTTGCTGTACGTTCACCAAAGCATCGGCGTGTTGGTCATGGAAACGGGGCAATTTTTCTATGTTATTTGAGCTGACTTAATCGACATTTCATCCATTTCAGGTTGTGTTTTCATTCCTGTGCCATTTTAATCATCAAAAATGAGAAAGGTGCAAGTAACACAAGATAAGACTTGATCATATTGATGACATAGAATCAGAATGTAACTAGAACAGAACTACAGGCGCAGAAGTCCAATTAAAATATATAATGCCACTTCATAATTCATTTTGATTAGTAAAACCGTCAAATAACTTCTGTAATGATCATACTCTAGATATGGGGTTTTAGTATTTTACTTCACACATTATTGAAGAAAGAATAGGGGATTAACTTGAGATGAGAAATCCAAGTAAAACGTCATTCAATCAATTCATGGGAGCGATATTAGACCATCCAAAGTTTATTGGAGCAATGGAATTAATATAGCTTAAAACATTCATAAAATAAAAACCATAAAGATCATACTGGCCTAATTAAGTCGAAGAAACTTGATAGCCTGGAAGTTGAAAAATAAGACGCCTTATCTCATTGCAGATAGCACATAAACATAATCTTCACGTGTATAAATGAAAAGAGCAAAGATGAAGCATGTAATTTCATTATAAATACATATGAAGAGCAAATAAGTTAGCTTTGACTGACCTTGGCCCCAAAAAACATGTCAGCAAGGAGTGAAGAAACGAAAACCAACAAAATTAGAAACCCAAAGCCTAGTGCTGATGCCAACAACCAATTCCTCTCTTTTGACAATTTGCTAGCTTTGTAGATGTCTTCAAGCTTGAAATGTGGATTAATAGTGCTTGCTAGAAGAAGCAGAGTAGTACCTAACTCCAATATTTGAAGTCCAAGCAGTGACAATATCTATGTTGACAATAAAGGAAAAACATCACAATGCGCTATACTAAGCCAAAAGCAAAACATAGATCTTCAAAAGACTTCTTTAAAAGTAACACCTTAAACTCTGAATTTATGGTTCTTCATGGCCACATTCCACAGTAAAAAGGTCTTCAAAATTTAACTTTGAATTGAATGACCAAATGACCTTGAACTCATAGAGGCAGTGGCTGTCACAAACACCAACCAATACATTTTGGGCCAAATGGATAAGTGTTTGGTTCCCTTTAAGCAAGTTCTTGAGTGCATTTATATAGTTTCAAAAAATAACTTTTGGGAGTGGATAGTGCAGGTCGAGACTTTAGAAGACTACATATTGACCTTCAATTTGCACCCTCATATAAGTGATAAGAGGCATTGGCACAAACTGGTTTGACTTGTGATATCACCAATTTTAGTTCTGACTTCCGAACAAACCAATAAATTGGATTCCAATCAAATAAATTATGGGACATCAACCAACCATTCCTCAATGCAAATGATTGAATGAACAATGAGAAAGGTAGAATACCTCTAAGTCTAATATTGCGATTTATAGCTCCATCCATATTAGGATCAATCAAAACCATATGCATATACATAGACAATCTATGGAATGAAGAACAGAAAACCAAAAAGACAAGTAATAAAAATGAACAAACCTCAGTCTGAGGATCAAGAACAGATTGGTGCAGCATCTGGGCAACAACAGACAAGCCTCCAAAGCTCAAAGGAATGTGCAAACTGAACATATACAGACCCATAGTGCTCCAAACACTCCCACTCTCCCATGGACCCTACGATGACAGCGCTTGAAAACCCTATTACCCAAAATCACACACAAAGACCCATTTCCACAATTCATTTAAAGCACATACATTGATGAAGAAAACGGACTCAAACAAAAAATCAACAGATATTCAACAATTACAAACTCCCAAATCCAATACCTCAATGGGTTGTTCGGTAACTTCATCTTTGGAGCAAGAGCACCTCAGAGAAACTTTGGAGCTGAACTGGGAATTTATCAGAGAGGGGCATCGAAGAGCAATTGGAGAGTGAAGAAGATTTACCGGTAAAGGGTGTACGGAACTAATGGTAAGCCAATTAGAGAGGACCATTATCTTCGCACTTCTCCCCCAAAATGGCTCAAAGTCTGAGCCTTTTTCCTTAAAAATGTCTCTCTTTTTTCCTTAATAATAATTAAATTGGGAATTACTATTTTAATGACCGTGTTAACTTTTAAGCATGTTTTTTTAATTTTATATTGTATTTTCGATATTTATTTTCATATATTTGCACAACAGTTTCCAATCTGCGGAATAAATTCAGTGACGAAATCAAGAAAAAGCTGATGGCAGGTGGGATTATTGTGGAGCTTCATGGAAGCTCCAGCAAGAGAGACAAGGTTGTGGAGGAGATAGTGAAGTTGGAGAAAAAGATATTCCCAAAGCACGAGTCTCTGGCCAGATCTTTCGACGACGAGCTCAGGAAGAAGAACAGTGGCCTTCTTTATTTGGACTTCAATGGACAAGTTATCGGCTATGCCATGTTCTCTTGGCCCTCTTCCTTGTGCGCTTCCATCACTAAGCTTGCAGGTCTGCGTCTTGTTCATGTTTGTTTTGAGAAATTTAATAGTTTAGTTTCTGTAGATATAGGGTTTGGTAAATGAAAGTTAACAAATACCCATTTGATGAAATTAAACAATATGCCTAAATCTGATTCCACCCATGTTAGATTGATTGGTGATGTATGGATTTGCTGTAGCTCTGAACATGCACACAACCTGTTCGATAAAAGTACTCAAAGACTTGTTTGATCATTCACTGAGATTTTGTTTTGACAAATCCATTGTTTGTGAAGTACGAGTTCATGTATGCCCTATGGATCTACCTGTTGTTCATAAAAATCGGATTTTTATCTAAAATTTATAACTTATAGTGGATATGAGATTGATAGGTGAATCTCAAAGACTCGTATGATGGAAGTATCCAAAATTTGTGAAATTTGATCCTGTATATAGATAGATTGATTGGTGAATGGGAACTTTGAACTTCAACTTTGGCACAACTTGTTTGAACTGTCTAGAAAGTGTTTCCCGTGCTTGTGAAATTTGATTTGTGTTTTATTGTCATTGATGCAAATGAACGTAGTGAAAGAGAATTTTAGGAAACAAGGCCATGGAGAGCAACTGGTGAAAGCAGCAATCGAGAAATGCATAACCAGAAACGTCCAACGCATAATGCTTCATGTGGATCCATTGAGGACTTCTGCACTGAGCCTCTACAAGAAATTGGGTTTCCAGGTTGATAGCCTAATTGAAGGCTACTACTCTTCCGACCGAAGTGCTTACAGAATGTACTTGGATTTTGATTCCACATAGTGCACGGTATGCATGACCAAGACAGGATCAAGTTCTTGACCTCGCCATGTTATATCAGCGCACTTGTGGTTGGTCAGTCTACCAGATTTTATGTGCTTTTGTCATTGTTTTCATATTTTCACTGGCTTTTAGGAGCGAGAATCACTTTCTCGGAGAATTCTTGCGATAAATGCATGTGAAGTCTGCCAGCCAAAGTGTAGCTATTTGGGATTTTGAATTTGCTTGTACTTGTTTTAACTTTTAAGGATGTCGCCAATGAGTTGCATTTTAAGAACATGAATTTGTGAACCTTCATCAAATAATAAATGTCTTATATGATTTATTAGCAATGATTAAGAATCAGTGAACTATGCGTAGACTATCTCATGTGTCATTAGATTCTACCCAACTAGAAGTTTGAGTGGGTGTTAATATAGGATTGTCATAGAGTCCCTCGTATCATTGAGTTTGAGATGACTTCGATCTCAATCTTCTAAGACTTTGTTGATTGGCGAATCGGTATCTTTAACAATTTTCTATTTATATATTTTTATTCAATATAATAAAAAAAATATTTTTGGGAAAACTACACCACACCCAACTAACCAAAACACACGTAGCTATCCTCATCTTTCAAACCGGACACCTAGCTACATTCAGAAATTGAAAATTGACACTTAGCACCCACCGTTAAAAAATTGGATAGAATATGTTGGTTTTTAAAATAAAAGAACGAAAATGGCCTTGGTTATATTTCAAATTTTCAAATCCATGCCATTGAGTTCTTTTTTTTCCTTTCTCATTCTCTCTCGTCACTTGTTCTTCACGAGTGGATAAACATCTAAGATTTGTGCTCCTATACTACTCTCTTTTTCTCTCTCCCTCTCCCCCTACATGTCCTCAGCAGCTATTATCTGGATTTCGAGGAAAACTATAACAATTATCCAAAGGGTTAATTACAAGTTAGTATACTTAATTGGATATCTTTTACAAGTGACTATACCTATTTTAAAAACTTTCATTTTCACTCACCTAGTTATATTTTTTTACAATTTCACTCTAACACCGTTAAATTTTGGATGAAAATTTTTATT
>JAOWBG010047752.1:0-11993 GCA_028566255.1 Geranium maculatum
GACTTGACCTATTTCAGAGGATTTAAGGTACAAGAAAGTCTAGGATGTTCAGAGACATTACAAAAGCTATCACACCTGGAGGCGGACAGTGGGACGATAGTTAAGGATTTGGTAAATTTCAGCAAGTTGAGAAAATTAGGCATCACCAAGGTTAGAAGCAGAGATGTAACACAAATGTGCATGGCAATAGAAAATATGAAGGAGCTTCGGTCGTTTGAGATCGTAGGAGCAGACAAGAAACAAGTTATGGACTTGGAATCAATAGATTCTCCACCTCCTCCTCTCCTACAAACACTCAGGTTGATAGGCGGACTAGAGGCATTGCCAAGGTGGATCACCCAGCTTCAAAATCTAGTATGCCTCACATTAAGTTGGTCTGAATTGGCAAATGATCCTTTAGGATCACTTCAAGATTTGCCTAATCTTTTGGCTCTTTCCATGAAAGATGCTGCTTGTAAAGCTGATAAATTGCATTTTAAAAGAGGAGGGTTCCCAAAGCTGAAGTCATTGAAACTCTTTGAGTTGACGGTGGTAAAAGAATTGACGATTGAACAAGGAGCATTGCCATGTTTGGAAGATATGCAAATAGGGCGCTTTAGTCCAGAAATGATGGAGGTGCCTTCCTGTATTCAACACCTCTCAGACCTCAACTTCTTGGTATTCCTAGATTTTTCAGAAGAATTTTATACGAAGATGGTGTCACACGGCCCGAGTCGGAGCATCATTCAGCATATACCAATTGTTCGATTTGGTTCCATTTGCATTACAGGCGAATATGAATACTTCACTCCAGCTCGTTATTATGAAGACCGTAAAGTGAGTAATATATTGTTTTTATTTTCTGTATATCATTATTAGACAGAGAATATATTAGGCAATATTGAGATAGATAAGTCTCACATTGAAAAGAAGTGACATAGGTCACAAATATAGTTCCTATATATATCTGTTGTACTTGACTTAACAATACACAATACAATACAATACAATACACATCATTATACAGTTTATTATGGTATCAGTGACATAAACGATTATTGGTTAAATCTCTACGAATTTTTTGCTTTGCCCACTCGTCGATGATTTATGATTTTGACGGGTGGGCGAGACAATTCAATCAATAGGTTAATCTCTAACCCACCACTTCCGTAGACAATCCAATCGACAATCTCCCTCTACCATAGCCACCGTTAACGGCAACCTCTAACCCATCTCATCGGAAATCCAGTGAGCCACATCGTCGCAACCCTCCAACAACCCTCCAACAACAATCCACCACCATCAACACCCTCAACGTACATCCATCAGTAGCCACCAATCACAAAAACAACGCTCTTTCCCTAACAGCGCCGCAACACCATCTCTGTCGCGTACAAGAACTCAAGCCAACGCTGACCTCTCCCGGCCGATTCTCCGATCTCCCCTTCCGGCCGCTTCTCCTAAACAGCGGAGTTCGACAATGGAGAATATTGTTCTCACTGCAAGAAAAGAGATGGGAACTGATGGAGAAAAGGTGGATGTTTCAACACAAGGATCCCTTAATTTAGAGTTGGAATCAGCACAACAGAAGAAAAAAAACGGGCAGCTTCTGATCTAGGCGTCGCAACTACAACTGATATGACTGATACTGGTCATGGTGAAATTATGGATGGAGTTGAAAATTTGAATGAGCCAACCATGGGTAAGAGGCTTGCTACTCTAAATTTACTGGATAATGGTAAAATCCAGAGCCAAGAAAAATAAGAATCTTCTCTTGCAAAGCCTCCTAGTGTAGATTCAGTTTATGTTTTGCTTAGACAAGCATTGCGAGCTGATGATCGAGCACTTCTGTTGGATTGTTTATATACTCAAGATGAAAAGGTTATTATGAATTCAACCTCACTTTTAAATCCATCTGATGTGTTGAAGCTTTTACATTCTCTTGTATCTATAATACAATCAAGGGGTGCAGTGGTAGGATGTGCCTTACCATGGCTTAGAAGTTTACTACTTCAACACGCCAGTAGAATAATGTCTCAAGAATCCTCTTTAGTTGCTCTGAACTCTATATATCAGCTCATTGAATCGAGAGTGTATACTTTCAAGCATGCTTTGGAACTGTCAAGTTACTTAGACCTACTATATGGACAGAGTATGGACGATGGGGAGGATGAGAGTGCTGGTATGGTGCCAGCGATATACGTGGACATGGATGAAAGTGATGAAGAGGAATCAGGACAGGGTTATCATAACTGCTATAACCTTGAGGACAAGGTTGGATTGGAAGAGGGAGATAAGGTCGGGAACGAGATGAATAGCAAAAGTTATGGTGCGGTGAGTGTTGATTTTTATGGAAACGGGTATGGGGAGCTGGTTTGGGTAAATACTAGTGAAAAAATTACAGGGGAAGACAATTTCTATCTTCGCAAGTCCGCTGCTATATATGTTACTAAAGTTTTCATGAATAACGAGTTTGTCGAGGATAAGGGGTTCTTATATTCTCTCATGGAATTGATTTCGAGCAACAATTCAATGGTGGGTAATACCATGGCAGCCCTTGCAGAGATTCAAGAGAATAACAGTAGACCGGTTTATGAGCTCACAAGCTTTACAATCTCAAGACTCATCATCATTCTCAACGAATGCACAAAGGAAGAGTGTTTGGAAAGGAAGTTAGTTGGGCTTCCATATGTTAATGTCGACCTTGTTTTAAAAGAACTTGTTCTTGTTGTTCGGCGAAAAAATGAGTGGTCGGGTTTTGATTAAGATCAGAAGGTCAATGAGTGTGTCAGTTCGTGTGTGGGCCTTGTTGTCTCCACGTTTGGTGTTAACCTTGGAGCAGAGCTACATTCATGTTTTCCTGCGCTTATTGATAGGACGGGGAATGAAGATTTGGCTCTTAAGCAACAATTGGAGTTGTATGTTGAGAGGGTTCAAGATTCTGACCCGGGGCTGCAGAAAGTTGCACTTGAGAGCATGAGACAAGAAATTAGGACATCCACTAGCTCGATGACCTCTGTGCAAAAGTCATTGAAGTTTCTTCGTCCCCATTACGGTGCTCTAAAAGCCTATTATGAAACTATGGCAGATACAGGCCTGAAGAAATATCTAGCTGACATACTTTCAGTTTTGGCGCTCACTATGTCTGCAGAAGGAGAACGGGAGAGATTGAAGTATAGATTGTAGGGTTCAGAGGGTGATATTGGTTCTTGGGGTCATGAATATGGCAGGAGAAATCTCACAAGAGTATGTCAAGTGACAGGCTGAAGAGGCTTCCATTGATGAGTTGATGGAGCTTGTGCAGCAAATTGTTGTTTTCCACATGAAGCACAATGCTGAGCCAGGGGCTGTTGATCTTTTGATGGAGGTTGAGGACCTTGATCTGCTAGTTGAGCATGTAGATAAAGCTAATTTCAAGAGGACTTGCATTTACCTCACCAGTTCAACAAGATATTTCCCCGGGACCTGAGGATATGCTTGTTCTGGATATAGCATATATGATCTATCTTAAGTTTGAAGAGTACCCAAAAGCACTTGAGATAGCATTGTACCTCGATAACATGCAGGTTTGAGTTGATCTTGGATTAATAGAATACATTCTTTTAGCTATACCAAGTAAATTGTGTTGCAATGATTCTTCTTACCTTTGCTTTAACTGTTGGCAATCTTCAGTATGTCAGTCAGGTATTTACTTCCTGCAAGGATCTGTTCCGGAAGAAGCAGTTTTGCTACATGATTGCTAGACATGTAAGTCTTTAGTTATGTAAAATAAACTCTTATTTATTTCAGATATCTGTATATGACCGCCAACTTATTTGTTAACCCACCCATGCCTGTCTTCATATTTGAGCAATTTGCATAATAATCATCTTGAGCTAAAGGGCATTAGCTGCATTTCCTCAAAGCGCATTTCAGGAGTGACTATTAAAATTGGTGCAATACCTGCCTTAGGTTTTATATCATTGAAAAAAGTTGTTTATTTGCCATGTTAACCGGGAGGTTGACAGATTTTCAGGTCCTGATGTGAGAACAGCATAACTTATGTAGCCCATAAACTCTAATGCTTAAATATAGAGATGAATGTAGACTAATGCAAAGGAGAATCCTAAATTCGGTTAGAAGCATTGACATTGGGATCTTATAGTGGCTTATTTTCATATCCATATTAATGGCTAACATACTCATTTTTTCTTCTCAAATACGAATATCATTACTTTGATTTCCAATGAATATGCTGATTTTGTGCTCTACTGAATGCTCATTTCATACAGGGCATTACATTTGTGCTGGACGATTATATGGTCGCAGATGATGGTGAAAGAGAGCAACTACAAGAAATTATCAACAACATCAAACTAAGTGAAGGTTATCTCACTCTTGCTCGTGACATCGAGGTGATGGAGGCTAAATCTCCTGAAGATATCTATAAGGTTCGAACTACTGTTTTGCTTATATTGAGATGATTATCTTGTCATGGCTTAAAAGCTCTTTTAAATGTACATATTTCTGTGGTAATGTCTGTTGCATTTTCTTCTTTAGTAACCTGTTTTTGATTTTATCATTTAGTGAGTTTAACAGCTGTTAATTTTTCTGTTTAGTCATTTATGGTTTTGTTTGTTAACTTTGCTATATTCATTCAATGTAATTAGATAAAAGTAATATGTAAGTGGTGACTATGCTACTTCACTCAGTTAGTCCTCCAGATTGTATTCTGACCTTGAATGTGGGAGAACTATCATTTCTTTCTTGCCTCCCAAATTGTAAACTGGAGAGCATTGGGTGGATATTAAACCTTTATTTTATATGTACAATGGTGTTGTCACTAATGCTCTATCCACTGGAACAGAGTAGGGGCTGTTGTAGCAAAGAGATTCTTAGAGAGCATTTACAAAGAGGTGTATGTTCTATTGTAGATTATATTGTCACTAAATATGACATTGACCTCATTATCAAGTTAATAATATGTTTTCCTACTGATTTATCTTTGAAAAGTACCTGATTTGTCGTAATCGTTTCTACTGTTGAAATTTTATGTCATTTAAGAGTCTAAGGTGCTAGGAATTCTAGCCTAGGATTACTTTGGCAAATTGCTGTTTTCTGTCATATATAATATCTACAGTTGAAAGCTATGTTATTTTTCTTAGCAGAAGATACTCTAGCCAAGTGTTTGCAGTTTTACCACTGGATTACTTGTTTTTTAACTTATAAAGCTACCTTCACCTATTTTGTTAGGCACACTTGCTTGATGGCCGTGCTAGTGCTGGTGCTAGTGTTGATTCGGCTAGGCAGAATTTGGCTGCTACATTTGTTAATGCATTTGTCAATGCAGGCTTTGGTCAGGTGAGATTTGTATCTTATTTAATTTGTAATCATTTTTCTTGTGGATATTTCCAACATTCATTGCCCTTTATTATCATTGTAGGACAAGTTAATGACAGTCGCATCAGAAGCATCGAGTGGTGGTTCTTCTGGAAACTGGCTGTTCAAGAATAAAGAACATGGGAAGACAAGTGCTGCTGCTAGTCTGGTATACATTCATTTAGTGTGCCCAAATTCTCCTGTTACTATTAACTTATCTGGTTCCCAATATTCTAATGGTGTTTCTCTGGCAGGGTATGATTTCACTATGGGATGTGCAATCTGGTCTTGCACAGATTGATAAGTATCTTCATAGCAACGACAACCATGTAATTGCTGGTGCTTTGTTAGGCGTTGGGATTGTCAATTATGGTGTCAATGATGATTGTGATCCCGCATTGGCACTTTTGGATGAATATATTGACAGGAAAGACTCTTCCATACGAATTGGTGCAATTATGGGATGGGGACTTACATATGCCGGTTCTCAAAATGAACAGATACGTAGTAAGTTGTCTCTCTTACTTGGAGATGCAAAAGCCCCCATTGATGTGATTGCCTTCGCTGCCATCACATTGAGACTGGTCTATGTGGGTTCCTACAATGAAGAGGTAGCTCAAGCAATCATATTTGCATTGATGGATAGAAGTGAGTCAGAATTGGACGAGCCTCTAACTCGGCTTTTGCCTCTTGGCCTTGGTCTTCTTTACCTTGGGAAGCAGGTAATTTTAGCAAGACTTGCATTAGATTACTTATGAATTCTGATTTCAATATAATTAATTTTCTTTGAAAAGTATATCAATGATAAATATAGAGCTGCATAATTGGAATCTTACATTGTCATTCTGATTATGCACTCCCCTATGGTGCCCCTACAGGAAAGTGTTGAGGCCACTGCCGAAGTGTCCAAAACGTTCAATGAGAAGATAAGAAAATATTGTGATATGACCCTTCTCTCTTGTGCTTATGCTGGAACAGGGAATGTTCTGAAGGTCCAAACCTTACTTGGTCATTGTGCCAAACATCTTGAGAAAGGTGAAACCCACCAAGGACATGATGTTCTTGGAATTGCTATGGTAGCAATGGCTGAAGAGTTGGGCCAGGAGATGGCAATTCGGTCATTAGAGCATCTGTTACAGTACGGAGAGCAAAATATTCGACGAGCAGTTCCATTGGCTCTTGGTCTTCTCTGCATTTCAAATCCAAAGGTGATGCACTTACCTCCATATCACTCTTAAATTTGATGATTTAAGATGCTCTAAGGTTTAACCATGGATTAAGTAGATGGGGATATAAAAGGAATGGTGGTGAGAGTACTAGATTATTGCAAATATCATAATGGGCAAGTGCTTGGCATACAGATTGAAGATTGAGTTGTATTCATATGCTTGAAAAGTATGTAAATCAACTCTGAGAAACAGGAAATATCTAGACTAACAAGACAACAAAAATGAGTTCTCTTGTGGTTTCTGCGAAGTCGCATATTGATTGTAGGCTAAATTGCCTTTGTATGGTTATACACGACCCAACCATTTTTGCAATGCATATTCTCTCGCCTCAACTTTTGTTCGACTCTTGATTGAACTTTGCTGCTGCTGTGCAGAGCATGAGGTTGTAAGTTGGTAATTCTCCTTGTGGTGTTCCGTCAACTAATATTTGTGATTGTTCCAAGCAGGTCAATGTCATGGACACTTTAAGCAGACTCAGCCATGATACAGACTCTGAAGTGGCCATGGTAAGATAATGCAGTTAGCTGTGTTCATATCCACAGTACTGTTGGTTTTCATTTCATCTGGTTTGTGTGCTGAAGTGTCAGTTTTTCTTGGATTTTGCAGGCTGCCGTTATCTCATTGGGTTTAATAGGTTCTGGAACCAATAATGCCAGAATAGCAGGAATGCTGCGCAACCTTTCAAGCTATTACTACAAAGATGCCAGTCTTCTATTTTGTGTAAATGATCTTTAACTATATCTATACACATAAGGTTTTCTTTACCTTTTTTTTGAAGAGTACCAATTGCTTTGCTTGTTTAGGTACGGATTGCTCAAGGACTTGTGCACTTGGGAAAAGGCCTGTTAACTCTCAACCCCTATCATTCAGAGCGCTTCTTATTATCCCCGTAAGTTGCATCTTTGCTCGGACAATAGTTTAAAACTGCAGTTAAAGTCCCTTGCATTTTAAGTATCTTGTCAACCTTTCGGTATTTTATGGAATTGTTTTGTTGTTTGCTTGCAGGATGGCACTTGCTGGGTTGGTGACAGTGCTTCATGCATGTCTTGATATGAAGGTGATCATATTGGGGAAATACCATTACGTTCTTTATTTCCTAGTTTTGGCAATGCAGGTATGTTTTATTTTTGAAGTTTCTGTCCCTAATCTGTTAGGCTTTCCATTTCATGAAATCAATCATTACAAATTTGTGATTGTTTCTATCACAGCCACGAATGTTGATGACCGTGGATGAGGATCTGAAACCACTTTCAGTGTCCGTCCGAGTAGGTCAAGCTGTTGACGTTGTTGGTCAGGCAGGTCGACCTAAATCCATTACTGGTTTCCAAACTCATTCTACTCCAGTGCTTCTTGCTGCCGGTGATAGAGCTGAACTCGCCACAGAGAAGTGTGTAATTTATCTACTTAATTATTTCATACATGTATTAAAATTTTGTTTTATACGGCAGAAACTAACGGTAGATTTGGCGTGCAGATACATTCCGTTGACACCAGTCCTCGAAGGATTTGTAATCTTGAAGTTGAATCCTGAATACAGCGAAGATAGTTAGGAACAGAAGTTGATCTGAAAAAAATCTTCTACCTTGAAACCACCCTTTTTGGTTAAAACACCTTTGTGGTTGTTGGAATTAATTGTCAGCTGTATGAACAGATACTATATGATGCCATTGTTGACTTTCGCTTTTGATTTATTTCTATTTAAGAAGTCGGCTTTAACTAACTGTGATTGAATGGTTTTCATTTAGCAAAATTAGTGTGAGAAGATGAATCTTGTGAGAAAATTCAGCTTGATATGCTTTGGAATTGTGTTAAACATATTATTGGAATTACTTGATATAAACTGAATCTTAACTACAAGGTGGAGCAGAGGAAGTGTCCTCTCCAATTAAATTCCTAACGAGTGCTATAATGAGCGTTTAAATGAATTGCTGACTATTCTTGTTGAACGATACATGACGCTTCTTTTCATTTATAACACCTACACCATTCTTTTCATTTATTTGCTCTGAGATATTCACAATTTGCATGTAAGAAATAAGTTGTAAACTTGGTTGGTGGTCTCAAAAATGTATATTTTTTTCTCTTGCTGCTAAAACAAATCATCGTATGGTGGGAAATTGTATAGAAAAATAGAAAATCAAACAGTGACACAGTGAGGTGGACCACAGCCACACAAGTTGGAGATGAAGACGACAAGGAACACCATTGGTTCTTCTCACTGTCATTTTGTCATGTCTCTCAAAGGTACATTTATTGCTCAACTGGTATCATTATCACTTTCATTTCCTTCACTATAGGTGTTTATATTTCTTCACTTTTTGCATTTCAACTCCAAAATCATAATCTCCAGGTTCTAGGTCTCAACTCTTCAGATTCAGCAGCAAGCACTGATGGGTTGAAATTGGGTATGAAATTAGGGTTACATATTGTCTGTGGCTTTGTTCAGTTTTGAAGGCTTTTTTTTGTTTTTTCCACACTTTCCTATGTAGTTTCCCACCATCAATATTAAAAACTAAGATGCTTTCATTTCTTTATTGACTTGAGGAAGACTTGGGGTGAAGAGGAAAGGTTAGGTGACTTGTTTAAATCAGGGTTAGCTCATTGAATTTTCTTGTGTTTGTGATGTTTTGGTCTTTGACTGGGTCTTCTTGTTCCTTTGTATTGTATATCTTCTGAACCCTACTTTACTTCTGGTTTTGCTTTCTCTACAGCTTATCATTCAAACCCTTGCAGTTGACTATTCTCTTGGATGAGTTATAGTCAACTAGCTTTTGTAGTCTCCAACAAGAAGCTATACACATTTTCTAACCCCAATTGTTGAATTTCATCTTCAGTTCTCAGTTCTCAGTTCTCACACACCAGACCTGTCACAATTGTTGTAACCAAACTTTTGATGAGAGCACGATAGTGCTGCAGAGCTCTTCTTCTCGATTCAACTTGGGTTTCTGGTACTCGTTCCTATTTCCACTGCAAGAAAGCTGGTTGTATCTGATGGAAGTTGTTGGAGGAGCTTTGCTAAGTTCTTACTTCCAGACCATGTTCACACAGTTGGCTTCCTCTGAACTGCTCAAGTTTGCTCGCCAGAAGCATGTGGATGCTCAGCTCAAGAAGTGGGAGACTACACTGACAAGGATCCGTGCTGTTCTCGAAGATGCAGAAGAGAAGAGCGTCACAAATAAGTCGGTGGAGTGTTGGCTGATTGAGCTTGTACACTTGGTTTATGACGTGGATGACATACTAGATGAGTTTGGCACTGATGTTCTGCACCACAACTTGGTGGAGGAAGCTCACGCCAACTCCAATAAAATGAGGAGATTCATAGCGACTTCCCGGTCTCGTCATGCTGCTTTGCTTCCAAGCATTTTTAAGTTGAGGCCCATGATAAAGGATATCACTACAAGATTAGAAAGCATTTTGGAAAGCATGAAGTTCTTGCGTTTGACAGAGGGTGTCGGGAGATCCAGCATAGCAAGGGGAAGGTCATCAAGAAATGGGAGACAAGCGGAAACTTCTTTGAGCAACTTGTTTGTTTGCGGAAGGGATGAAGACAAACATGCTGTACTTGACTTGTTGAGAGGAGAGAGAAGTGGGACTGCTGGCCGAGTAATTGTGATTCCCATACAAGGCATGGGCGGCATGGGGAAAACAACTCTTGCTCGACTTGTCTATGGCTGTGACCAAGTTCAGGATTTTGAATTGAAAGCATGGGCTTGTGTCTCTGACTGCTCAGATGTTTGCAGCATAACGAAGTTGATTCTAGGCTCTATGCATTCAGAGATTCGCGAGTCTGACGATCTCAATACCCTTCAAGTAAAATTGAAGGAGAAGCTGTCTCAGAAGAAATTTTTGCTAGTTCTGGATGATGTCTGGGAAATGGAGTACAGGGAGTGGACTAATCTTTGCAAGCCTTTTCAAGCTGGGCTCCCTGGAAGTGCCATCATCATCACAACTCGGGATGGGAGTATTTCTTCAAGGTTAGGTACTGTTTCACCTTACCCTTTGAAGGAGGTTTCGTATGATCACTGTTTGTCTATATTTGCTCGACACGCCTTGGGAGTAACAGATTTTAGTGGACATCCCACTCTGAAATCTATTGCAATAGAAATAGTGAAAAAATGTAAAGGGTTACCTTTGGCAGCAGAAGCTCTTGGTGGCATGCTGCGTAACAATGTGCAATATGATGAATGGGAAAAGATAGCTGAAAGTGAGATTTGGGATTTGCCACGTGAAGAAGGAGGCATCCTACCAGCTCTTAGATTGAGCTATCATCACCTTCCTTCTCATTTGAAGCAATGCTTTGTTTATTGTTCTACATTTCCTAAAGATCATGTATTCGGGGTTCGTGAGTTGTTATATTATTGGCAAGCAATGGGGCTTATTAGGTCTTCTGTGAAGGATACATCTTTTGAAGACACTGGCAAAGAATATGTCAACGAGTTATGCGCTAGAGGTTTTTTCCAAGATCTTGATGAATTTTCAACTATGGGTGCATTCAAAATGCATGATCTGATTCATGATCTTGCACTGTCTGTGGCACAAAATGAGTTGAAAAATATAAAAGCTGAAAGACAAGGCAAACACATTTACAAGAGTATTAGACATGTCTCTTTTTCAAGGCGGGAAGGCTTGGGTGTCCCAAAATTGGTTTTGACGAACATTCCAAGTAGCAGTTGTGTTATGCAGACCAACTGGTCTGTGTTTTTCCAGAATATTGGATGTGAAGGCCGAGGTACTGTTGTTGAACTTGTCAAAACGTGCATCTCTAACTTGAGAATTATGGATTTAAGTGATACTTAAGTTTAGAGAGATTGCCTGATTGCCCTAAAACATCTGAGAATTTTCAAACTTAGAGGATGCAAGAGATTGCCAAATTATGTTTGTCAACTTTACAACTTGCAAAGTCTTTCCTTGCACAAATTCTTTGGAATGGATTAGCCTCAATGGATTAGCCTTGACGGATGCACAAATTCTTTGGAATCATTGTTAATTTTGTATTGTCCGAACTTGAAATCATTGCCGGAGTGGCTGCAAAATCTCACATCTCTCCGTCAGCTAATAATCATCGACTGCCCACAACTCTATTGTCTGCCTGAGGGCCTCAGTACTCTAAAAGAATTGGAGATCAAAGATTGTCAAAATTTGAGTACACGATGCCAACAAGAAACGGGAGAGGATTGGCTCAAGATCAAACATATTCCTAAAATTTGGGTCGATTGAAAGGTAAACTTTCTCCAACAAGTATCTCTATATATTCATTTATACATGTCTTTTTCATTTTTATAGTGGACTAATATGAAGATCATGTCATAAGAATTTCAAAATGGTTTTATGAAATTATTTATCCTCTCAGTTTATGTTTTGAGCATTTTGTTGTTAGTTTATAGCTCATATTTCATGATCATGTACTGTTCTTGCGCTCATCTAGTA